>SJYX01018745.1:33149-99774 GCA_006410675.1 Oreotragus oreotragus | reverse complement strand
GAGAATCCCAGGGATGGGGGAGCCTGGTGGGCTGCCGTCTATGGGGTCGCACAGAGTCGGACACGACTGAAGTGACTTAGCAGCAGCAGCAGCATGACTTTTCGGAGAAGGCAATGGCAACATGCTCCAGTACTCTTGCTTGGAAAATCCCATGGACGGAAGAGCCTGGTGGGCTGCAGTCCATGGGGTCACTAGGAGTCAGACACAACTGAGCGACTTCACTTTCACTTTTCACTTTCATGCATTGGAGAAGGAAATGGCAACCCACTCCAGTGGTCTTGCCTAGAGAATCCCAGGGATGGGGGAGCCTGGTGGGCTGCCGTCTATGGGTCGCACAGAGTTGGACACGACTGAAGTGACTTAGCAGCAGCAGCAGCAGCATGACTCCAACATCAGAATTTTTTCATCATCCCAAACTGAAACTCTGTATCTATTCAATAATTACTCCCCATTCTTCTCTCTCCCAGATACTAATAACCACTAGACTACTTTCTGTCTCTGTGAATTTAACTACTTTAGTTACCTCATTGGAGAAGGAAATAGCAACCCACTTCCAGTATCCTTGTCTGGAGAATCCCATGGAGGGAGAAGCCTGGTGGGCTATAACCCATGGGGTCGCAAAGAGTCGGACAAGACTGAGTGACTGAACACAGGTATCTCATACAAGTGAAATCACGGAATATTTGTCTTTTTTTTCTGGCTTATTTTTTTCTGGCTATGTTTTTAAGATTCATCCATGTTGTATTATGTATCAGAATTTCGTTATTTTAAGGCTGAGCAAAAACCCTTTGTATATATGTGCATTTTGTTTATTCATTCATCAAAGGACATTCGCGTTATTTCCACCTTTTGGCTATTGTGAATAATATTGTTATGAACATTGGTTTAGAAATATCTGTTTGAATTCCTGATTTCAGTTCCTTGGCTATAAGAGTGTTGCTGAATCATATGCTAATTCTATGGTTAATTTCTTATGGACCACGTACTGTTTTTGACAGCAGCTACATCATTTTACATTCCCACTAGCAGTGCATAAGGGTTCCAAATTTGCCAACACTTTGTTTTTTTACCTTTAAAAAAAAAATAGTCTCCATCCTAATGGATGTGAACTGGAATCTCACTGTGGTTTTGATTTGCATTTCCCTTAGTGGTATTGAATACCTTTTCATGTGTCTGTTGGCTATTAGTGTATGTTCTTTGGAGAAATGTCTATTCCTGTCCTTTGTACACTTTTTAATTGGGTTATATTTGGTTTTGCATTGTATGAGTTTTTATATATTCTTAATATCAGTCCCTTATCAGATATATGATTTGCAAGTAGTTTGGCCCATTCTGTAATGTGCTTTTTCTTTCTATTGATAGTGTTCTTTGCACTATTTTCTTAATTTTGAAGAAATCCAATTTATGTTTTTTGTTGTTGTTGTTGTCTGTGCTTTTGGTGTTACATCCAAGAAACCATTGGCAAATCCAATGTCATGAAACTTTTCCCTATGTTTTCTTCCATGAGTTTTATGGGGGCTTTTTTTAAGGTCTCACTTTTAAGTCTTTGACCCATTTTGAATTATTTTTTTGTGTGTGTGATGTATTGTAAGAGTCCAACTTCAGTCTTTTCCATGTTCATATCCAGTTTGTGCACTGTTTGTTTAAAAGACTCTTTTCCTCATGTGTAGTGCTTTTCTGATGCCAAACTTTTTCTGGCTGGAGCACAGACTGCTTCTCAGGGTTTTCTCACCCTCACAGGTGTGTGCCCAAGGGATTGTAAAGCCATTTAACTGGGAACAAAATGAAGACATGATGAACTTATTTAGTACTGAAGCAAGGTGTCTCAGCAGAGCCTTGTGAAAGTGATGGTTCAGTTATTGACTATAAGAGCTTGCTGGAACCTCAGTTAAACCAGTTTCATTTGTTGTGAAATGAGGATGATGAGAAGAAGACCTACCTTGTTTTACCAAACAACAGCACAAATGCTGGAATAGTATTATGGCTAATAGTCATTATTGTGGTTAACGTTTATGAAGAGAGTACTAGGTAGGTGCTGTTCTGTGTTAAATGTTTTACATGTTTCATCTCACTTAATACCCAAAACAGTCTTATGAGGTAGGTGCTATCATTTTTACCACTTTAACCATCCCTGAGCTTCTTTTGTGATCTATAAGTTGAAGAAAATTGTATCTACCTTGCAGAGCTGTTTTGAGGGTTAAATGAGAATAGTAAACGTAAAGAGCCTAATGAAGAATATACACAGTAGATGCTTAACATCTTAAGTAATTCCTTTCCTTCAGTCCAAGGAGTGATTCCAAAAAACGCAAACTATATAATATGAGGATATGCTTGTTTTCTAACAATCTTGAATTTGCTGATACTTCCCCTTCAAGGTGAATAGTAATGATTATACTAGTCAGATAGGAAAGTCTGATACCATATGAGACAGGGATATCTTGTAATCATCTACCTGTCCGAGACTATTTGTAAACAATCAGACACTAGGACAAGTTTCGCACTCACTCATTGAGGAACTGAACAAGCACCAGCAGTCTTGGAAACAGCTGGCTGTGTATTTTGGTTCCACGTGTTAGTGATCTTTAACATTTCATCATTTTGGCTGATAAAGTGTCTTTTCTTTAAACTCTTTTTCATTTTATTAACTTTACTCATTTCCTTTGATTTATTTTTTAATATTGATTACAATGAAGATGTACAACTGCATGAGACCAGACTAGAAGAGATGGGCTTATATTAGCCAATACATTTGTGTAGTCCTTAGTGGATTGTACTTAGTCTGGGTCAGATCTTCTGGATATTATTTGGATATGCACTGGATGGACCCAGACCACATATTTCTCTTTAGCTGTAGCTAATAAATTAACTGACAGTGGGGTCAATTCCTGCTCCTCTGTGGCAGCTGGGCCCTCCCTTGGAGCCTCTTTACAATCCCTTCACTTATTGTTAATTGATTTCCTAATTCCCCACAGCAGCTGTTGTAAGTAAACCTCTTCCATTCTCCTCCACCCCGTTAATCTTCTCCCTGCTCTCCACACACCGAGTGGTAGGTGATTGTGCCTCCGTGGTCACTTCTCTTTTCCATTGCCTTTGGGTCCTCTGTCATCCTCAGCGCATGTCCCTTGGGCCCTTATCCCTGCGTACCCTCTCATCTTTCAGGGTCTGTCTCCTTCTCCCTCTCCCCTAGCTTCAATCTTGCCTCTTCTTTTTCTTTCAACTGTAAGTGAGCTCAAATATTCTCCAACCTAGAGAAGCCTAAGCATATTTGCTTTGAAGTTAATTTATTTTTCATTTCACTGTGGGCAAGCTCCTTTTTTTTTTTTATTATTATAAAAGTAATAAAGTAGTAGAAAAATTGGGAAGTAAAATAATGGAACATATTTCGAACATCATAATCACACTTCTGGAAAGTAATCACCAGTGTTGACATTTGGGTTTGTATCCTCCCAGTATTATTTCTATGCACTTATAATAGTCATTTATGTCAACATTGAAAGCATTCTGGGTATTCTGTTTTGTAAGTTGACATTTCTGTCAATGAGTATTCTGTGTTATTTTTTAATTACTGTGTGAAAATTTCCATTGTATGATGCATTGTAATTTAGCCATTTTAAACCATAATCATAGGGTTATTTTCCATTATTTGCTATAGTTAACATTACAGTACAACCTTTACAAATAAGTCTTTTCACATATTCCCATTTTTTTCTTTAGTATAAATTTCTGAAGGGAAGTTCCTGAGTGTGTATTTATTGCAAAATATAAACATTTTTGAAAGAGTAGTGTACTGTCATTCTTTCAACTTATAACTCCCATTCACTAACTTCCAGGCAATCCTGGTCCTTCCATCATCACTGAAGCTGCTCTGTCAGGCGTTAAGGTCAACGTCAATTACTAATCACAAGTCTTCCCAGACTTTATCCAGCCTAATCTCTTTGCAACAACTACCACTTTCTGTCATTTTCGTTTAAAAATGTTTTCCTCTTCTATTTTACCTGAGTCCTTCACTTTTCTGGTAACACATTTTCCTGGTTCCTTTTCTTCCGCCTGATCTTTTACTTTACCCTCACCCTAGATTTTCAACTATTGAGTTCCTGCCACTGCCGCATAGCTCTCAGCATAAATCTGACCTGAAGTGGGGTCTGCTGGCCTCTCCATCCTCACATTTCACCACTCTTCCCCGACAGCTTGCTCTCTCCATCCATACACATACTTTATTTACCAGTCATTCTGAACTAATTGTTTTTTACTATGCCTTTGATCATGTTGTTCTCTGGGCTTAGAAATTCCTTCTCCCCTTCTTCACTTGATGAAATTCTGCTTATCCTTCAAAATTCACCTCTTTTAGGAAGCTCCTTGACAACCCCCTACCCCACACTCTTTAATGTGTCTTTGTCCCTTGGCCTGGCTGACTAAGGTCACCCTTCTCTGTAGTCTCATGTTTGTGTTTCTTTTCTTGTGCTGTGTTATAACTGTCTCCTCCTATAAGCTGTGAATTCTTGGAGGGCAGGAATTATGACTTCGAGGAGTATATCCCTATGGTATAGCATGATACTTGTCATCTCGTAGAGACTTGTACGAAACATCTTCCATCCCTTATTCAAATCATACTCTGATCTTCCTCTGGGACCCTCTCCATTGCCTTACTCCTGAGCTGTAGGTTTGAGTGGGACTGACCTAATCCCTGCTGAAGGGGTAGATCCTTATTGACCACAGTCCCCAATTATAAGCACACTTTAAATAAATAAAAGCTTTATTTTTGTTCTGTAACAGCTGTTAGAAGATGTGTTTCTCTTCCCCTACATGTTATAGTGTAAAGATTTAAGGTAGAGTTGTTTACCCATTTTGCTAGCATGACAGGGTGGGTTAGAACTGCTTGACTCTGTTTAGAAGGTGAAGCTGACGTCCTGGATTACAGAGCAGAGAGAGTGAACCAGTTCATGCATGCATGTATGTATGTATGATTATTATTTAACAATCATGTGTGTTATGTTTCTTAACACAGTACCAGGTGCTGTTCTACATGCTTTATAAATGTTAACTCATTTAATCATCATATCAATCTTATGAAGTGCTTATTATCCTTATTTTACAGCAGAGAAAGGCAATATACAGAAAGACTAGATGATTTGCCTGAGGCAATACAACTCATAAGTAGGGATTTGAAGCTGGGCATAGTCACCCCTCTTATGCTGTCCCACATTGGACAAGAAGGGCTTAAAGAGCAGGGCTTTCTCTGAAGTCAGACATCAATTGAGTGTGATCTCCTTTCTTCATTGTGTTTGAAATCTACATGACTGTAGGTCCTACACTTGGATGCAGGGTAAGGAAGTCAGTCTGGCAGGCTTATGCTTTCTTACCCATGGCTAATTAACACACAGCCTGTGATTTCTGAACAAACTTTTTACTTCAGAAAGCCAGATTTTCAAAAGGTCTCTGCCCAGGAAAAGCAAAGCAAGAGTCTGTCTCTTCATGTGGCTTATTGGATCATGGAATATGAGGGTTGGAAGGACACCTTAAAGATGATCTCTTCTGATCCTCTTCAGTTACTGATGGGAAAACGGAGGCACATTAAGGAACTATGCCTTGCTCAGGATCAAAGGAAGAATGAGAGATGCACCAGGACTGGTGCCTTTCCCAGGATGCCCAGGTGTGTTTCATGTGCTCTACTCATGGTTTGCAGCCCATTCCATTTAAGGAGATTTTATAAAACTCAGACTGTAACAGGCCAGGCTTAGAGACAATGTAGTGACAAGGTTTGGGTCCTGCACTATTGGGGCTAGAAAGTAAAGGGCGAAAGTCAGCTCAGATACAGCCATAAGCAGGATGGAGGCTCCATAGCCTGCCCTTCCTGTCTAGGATCGTTCTGAGTGGCACCTCCCCGGAAACCCAGAGATCTTGGTGGGCATGCACGTCAAGGTCACTTTTGAGTCTTCATCTTCCTTGACCTCTCAGAACTGTTTGACACTATTAGTCATCTCCTCTTCCAAACTGTTTTTCGCCTAAGGCACCGTGACCTCTTGATTTTCTTCTTAATCCTCTAACTGTTCCTCCTCTGACACCTTCGTGAGTTCTTTCCCTGATTTTCAGGCTGGTGTCCACCCTGGAGCCTCTCTTTTTCACCTGTGTTGTGCTCTTGCTGGGGATAGATAGATGTCATCTGTCCCCATGGCTCTAATGTTTTTCATGCTGCTATTTCTCACCATCATACCTCCTTCCTCTCTGTCTTTCCTTGAACATCAGGCCCGTATATTCAGGTCACAAGCTGGGGAGCTCCACTTGGATATCCGATGGGTATCTCCGTGTCCACAAGGACAAAATTGCTCTCCTTGTCTCTCTACCTCTCCTGCCCTCCTTACTGAGATTAATTTTCACTCATGGTCCCTTTTTCAGTACAGGTACCACCACCCACACGGCTGTACAGTGTTGATACTCCTGACTTTTCTTTCTCCCCATCCCCACAGGCACATTGACCCCTGCAATAGCCTTGCAACTGGTCTCCCTGCTTCGGACTTAACCCCCTCCAACTTGTTCTGTGCACTGTAGTCCAAATTAACTTTTTCCTGCATTAAAAAATATATTTTTAAATTATAAAATTGATATGTACTTGTAACAAATAATATAGTAGAATATAAAGTAACAGCTGAAAGACTTCCTCTGTATTTGCAGCCTCAATGTAGGTGAACAGTTTGGTGTATTTCCCATCACACTCTTTTCTGTGCTTTTCTAAAACATATATTAACTGGGTGTCTGCTATATGCTATTTTATTGTCCAGGAATCCAGAACTGCCCATTTCTTTGCAAAAGCCAAGTTCTAGGTCCCCTCCTTGATTTTGCTCATGTCTTTCCTTTGCTCTTCCCTCCATGTCTTTCTTCCAGTGAATACCTACTCATCCCTGGAGAGTTACTGCATGTGTCATCTCCTCCTTAAATGCCCTGTGACTCTCTGGGTAGCTTCCCCTTTATCACTCTCACTGTACTATTGTGAGCTCTTTTCTGCTGCTTTCTCCCACTGGGGAAGAGATTCTTGAGGAGATTGTGCATTATTCTTCACGGTACCCCCCACCCTTGGCATAAGATCTGGCATAATGCTTAATTCACATGATAGAGTGATTGTGGCTTTTATTACTGCCTGAGTGCAAGTGCCTTGGGTTGGGGAGGGAATTGTTCCCAGTGGACTGTGAAGCTTTCTGATGGTCAGTTTATAGCACAAATAGGAAACAAGATAGGGGCTAAAGAATAAGAGAAAGGATCCAAGAGTGGGAAAAGGAGCTTGGTAGCATCAAATGAAGGAAAATAACTGATATTTATGAAGGATCATATCTAGCACCTCTCATGTTATTTAATCTTCTCAGCAATACTGTTCCCATTTTACAGATGAGGAAATTGAGGATCAGGGGTAGAGTAGTTTTCCCAAGGTTTTACAGTGAGTGAGGAGCATAGCTGAGTTCCAGACCCAGTTCTGTGTGACTTCGAAGTGGACGCTTTTACAGACTGCATCTGCCACTACCCTATACCCTTCAGGAGTGCCTGGAAGAAGTCTGTGTCTAGCAATCTCTGAATAGAGACACTGAAAGGCCTTCAGCCTCTGGGGAGACATGAGTTACAGACCTAAAGTGCAGACTTTCAGACACGGTAAACCTTTTCACTTGCATAGGCTTGGAAAGGGGTAGTAAAGCTCTAGGGTTCCTGCTGCAGGGAGTTAATCTTCCAGAAAGGGCCAGCAAAGGCTCTGAGAAGCTTCACCCAGCTCAGCTTTCCTCAGATCTCCCTCAGACAGCTGTGACTCCTTAGTTCCTTCTTGGCTCCTCCCCAGTCCAGATTAGCCCCGGTTGTGTTGTCATTTCACTGCCAGTCAGAGCACATCTATGGAGCAGAGTCACCTCTGGAGTCTGGGGCCCCAGCCCTTTGATAGCTGAGGTTTAGAAATATCTTGAGATTTGGGAGGGTACCAGGGAACAGGGCCAAGGGTGCTAAGGAACTGCTGGAGTAAGGAGCTGTGTTCAGGGGCAAAGCTGATTCACAGGCGATGCTAATCCTTCAGCCTACAGGGAAGCCTTCATCCTTCTTGTTTGGGAAATGATCCTACCTATTGTTTGGTCTTTGAGGGCAGGAATGCTAGGCCTGGGAGAGGCACTGAGAGTAATAATGACAGCTACTTTTTATCCAGACCATCTATATGTCAGAGGCCATACATACACCCTGTCACTTAATCCTCCAATAACTCTGTGAGAGCTAGTAATAGTTGCATTTTATGGATTAAATAGTTTTAAAAAAAGAAAAACACCCTGAAGCTCAGAGAAGTTGCCCATAACCATTGAGAGAGAATTGGAATTGAACCCAATCCCATATCTGTGTATCTCAAGCCAGTGGTAGACTGCCTAGAAATATAAATTTTGTCCTCATCATCAATACTTGGGCTACCTGATGTGAAGAGGCGACTCACTGGAAAAGACCCTGATGCTGGGAAAGATTGAAGGCAGGAGAAAGCAGCGGCAGAGGAAGAGTTGGTTGGATAGCATCACTGACTCAATAGACAGGAATTTGAGCAAATTCCGGGAGACAGTGGAGGGCAGAGGAGCCTGGCAGGCTGCAGTTCATGAGGTCACAAGGAATTGGATGTGACTTAGCGACTGAAAAACAGCAATCATCAAAAAGCTCACAGTCCTTGTCTGCTCTCTGCCTACACTAGTTCAACATCATCTCTTGTCAATGCTCATTTCACTCTGTGCTCCAGACATACTGAAATTCTAGCAGTTTCTGCATGCTTTATACATGCTGTTTGCTCTGCCCCGAATGCCTTCGACCCCTCCTTTCCGATGCTAACTCCTTTTCATTCTTCGGGTCTCAGCTTGCCTGTCACCTGGCTCTCCAAGGCTGGGGAGCTCACACTTCTGCTGGGTAGAGGCCTCTGTTTCCCCTCGTTTCTTACAGGACATTCTTGGACTTCTTGTTTGGGAAATTCACTTCCCCCCCATAGTTAGTCTCCCAGTTAGTGTGACTGACACCCCTCCTCCTCCAGCTCCAGGCATGGGTTTGATTTCCTGTTCAGTCACTCATTTGTGTCCGTCTCTTTGCAGCCCCATGGACTGCAGCACGTCAGCCTTCTGTGTCCTTCACTGTTTACTGGAGTTTGCTCAAACTCATGTCCATTGAGTCGATAATGCTATCCAACCATCTCATCCTCTGCCACTCCCTTCTCCTCCTGCCCTCAGTCTTTTCCAATATCAGGGTCTTTTCCAGTGAGTCGACTCTTCACATCAGGTGGCTAAAGTATTGAAACTTCAGCTTTAGCATCAGTCCTTGCAATGAATATTCAGGGTTGATTTCCTTTAGGATTGATTGGTTTGATCTCCGTGCAGTCCAGGGGACTCTCAAGAGTCTTATCCAGTAGCACAGTTTGAAAGCATCAATTCTTCTGCGATCAGCCTTCTTTATGGTCCAACTCTAACATCTGTACTTGACTACAGGAAAAACCATAGCTTTGACTAGATGGACCTTTGTTTTCAAAATGATATCTCTGCTTTTTAATATGTTGTCTAGGTTGGTCATAGCTTTTCTTCCAGGGAGCAAGCATCTTTTAATTNGCCTTCTTTATGGTCCAACTCTAACATCTGTACTTGACTACAGGAAAAACCATAGCTTTGACTAGATGGACCTTTGTTTTCAAAATGATATCTCTGCTTTTTAATATGTTGTCTAGGTTGGTCATAGCTTTTCTTCCAGGGAGCAAGCATCTTTTAATTTCATGGCTGTAGTCACTGTCCACAATGCTTGGGGAGCCCAAGGAAATAAAAGTCTGTCATTGTTTCCATTTTTCCCCCATCTATTTGCCATGAAGTGATGGGACCAGATCCTATGATCTTCGTTTTTTGAATGTTGAGTTTGAAGCTAGCTTTTTCACTCTACTCTTTTACCTTCATCAAGAGGCTCTTTAGTTCCTTTTCACTTTCTTTGATTAGGGTGGTGTCATCTGTCTATCTGAGGTTACTGACATTTCTCCCAGCTATCTTGATTCCAGCTTGTGCTTCATCCAGCCCAGCATTTCACATGATGTACTTTGCATGGGTGACAGTATACAGCTTGACTATTTAATTCAATCAGCAGATCTCATTCTGATCCTGTGATCAACTCAGGAATTGGGCTACAGTATAGTCTGAAACAAAGAATCAACGAGAAACTAGAAATTTTGAGAGTTACCAGAAGAGTCACCTTTTCTAGGTAACTGAATGAGGAAAGATATAGGTATTCAGCCTGGCTATGAGCAACCCAGAGTTTAATAGTGAAGAGGCTTAAGGGTCTGGGTGGAATACAGTAAAAGGGACTCTACCTCCATCATTAAAAATAGGACATTTTGGTCCCCATATATACTGTTTGTTTACTTTCAACTTTTTCAGAACCTTGAGCAAGAAAGAGGGGTGCTATTCATAGAGGACTTCTTGGAACCCCAATATATTCTTTGCAGACATTCATACAAACCCATATGTACAAATGATCTTGGAGTCATTTTACTGTATCATATTTTGCATCATATTTTCCTACTTAAAAAAATCCAAATAACTTTTAAATCTATCTTACAAATATTTTCCCAGATACCTTATTTCTCTATAGCTTTTGTTTATGACGTGAAAGTTGTAAACATTTATATAGTTAAAATAATCTTTTATCTTTTTTAGAGTCTCTAGGTTTCCAATCTTTGTTAGAAATGTCTCCCCATCTTCAGTTTTTAATGTAGTCTCCAAAGTTTTCTTGCAATATGTTGTTTTCACTCTTTTACTGCTCTTTACTTCTATATTTTTTTAATCTGTGTGGAATATTTTTCTTTTTAATAATGTATAAGATTAGAGTCCCTTTTTATTTTCTCCCATATGGAAAACCAGTTGTACTAGCATCATTTATTAAGTAGTCCATTCTCTTCCTACCAAACTGGATTTCCATATATATCATGTGTTAACTTTTTATTTTTTGGGCTTGCCACATAGCTTGCAGGATCTTAGTTCCCTGACCAGGAATTGATTTGTGGCCCTCAGCAATGAAAGCACAGAGTCCTAACCACTGGAGTACCAGGGAATTACAATGTCAACTTTTCATAAATATTGCTATTGATTGTGGATTTTCTTTCTTTTTTTTTTTTAAAACTGAACTGTTTTTCTATTTCTGTTTGACTCTATAATATGTTCTGATAAGGCAACACTCTTTAACTGTTCTTCTTTTTTACAGTTTTCTTGGCTATTTTCAGTCATTCACGTAAATTTGAAGCTGATTTTATAAAATTCCATTGAATATGTTGTTTGTATTCTGATTGGGACTAATTTGACTATATATTAATAATCTGAGGAAACTGACCTTTTAAACTAGTAAGTCAATACAAGAACATAGTATAATTTTCCATTGTCTAGATCTTGTTTTATATATTCTAATACATTTACTTCATTTAAGTCCTGTATCTTTCTTATTATATAGATCCCTAAGTGTGTTATCTATCTATATATCTATCTATCTATATATATTTTTGCAGACAACATGTACTATTTTATTGGGCCTCAAAAGCTTTAAATACAGAAATAGGGAGGGCTGGGCAAAGGGGCAGATGTGGACACACTGGCATTATTTTGATTGCTTAAATGTAATGCCTTCCTTATTTCCTTTTTTACTGTTTTCCAATAGAATAAAATATTTTATTATTAAAATTATTACTTTAATAAATTTTAATGTTTATTTTATACCCAGCCCCCTACCAAAGAAGGAGAAGGATGGCAACCCACTCCAGTGTTCTTGCCTGGAGAATCTCAGGGACGGGGGAGCCTGGTGGGCTGCCGTCTGTGGGGTCGCACAGAGTTGGACACGACTGAAGTGACTTAGCAGCAGCAGCAGCTACCAAAGAGTGGAAGATTACTTAGTGAGACTGGGGAAGATGTGGGAATTAAACGTGCTGAGGGCTGTGAAGCACAGGGCTAGCTTGGCCTCGAGCCTCAAGGTGTCAGGAAAGAAGAAGACCAAGGACAAGAAGAAGAACTGATTGTGTGTTTAGGGCACTGTGTTATGTTTAGTTCTCCTGTGAGCAGTGCTGAGTAACAGAGACCTGAAAGACAGTGGCTTAAACAGAATAACATGTATTTCTGTCTTATATTAAAAAAAGTCTATTGTAGGCAGTTCCGGCTCTATAGTACTCAGGAATCCAGACTGCTTCTAGCTTTACATTCTGCTGTCCCTCAGATGTGGCCCTCATCATTATGGTTCAAGATGAACTCCAGGCATCTCATCCATGTTCCAAGCAGGAGGATGAGGAAGAGGGAGGAAGAGACAAAGGGCACATCTAGGGTGTATCTTAAAGAAATTTCCCAGAAGCTGCCAAACAACATTTCTGCTTATCCTGTTGGCTGGAGCTAAGTTGTATGTGGTCGTCTGCCTCCAATAAATGTTGGGGAATATTTTTATTCAAGAGGAAAATTCTAAAGATTAAAAAGACATATCCAAGTCAGGATTCTAAGGATTCCAGGATGAAGTCTGAGCTCAGAAACAGCTATCACTCACCCTGTCAGCTGCTGGAGACAGCCCTGGGTGCACAGCAATCCTGGGAATCCTGCTCGTCTAACATCCATTTTGATTTAAAATCTTTTGTATTTGAGATAGATTTTTCTCTGTTGACGATGGGCTGGTTTTGCCTGTTCGTTAGGTGTGAAACTCCTGGCTTGTGGTAAATCCTGATTGGAAGACAATATAAACACGTTTCCTGGTAAATGTATAAATATATATAGATGTTGGTTGGTCCCCTCCCCTCCACCAACACACACCATGGAAGCAATTTGTAGCAATTTAGACATGCTCAGCATCTGGCCCTCATAAAAGGTCTTGAGTGAGTCATGATTTTTGCACCAACAGAGAGGGCTTGTCTTGCTTGTGGAGAGAATTGTGTTTACCTCCTATTCGGCCTGTGAACTCTTGCTTTATGATAATCAGTCTGATTTGTGTGCAAAGCGACTGGTGAGATAAGAATTCGGGAAAGGAGAGCAAGAATAAGAGGAGGCTCCAGATAGCTATATACTCAAGGCAAAACTACAAGTTTTAGGGGGCTTGCTGTTTCTGCTTTTGAGGAACCAGCAAAAAAAAAAACCAGTGGAAGGTGAAGGTGAAGGTGAAGTCGCTCAGTCGTGTCCGACTCTTTGCAACCCCATGGACTGTTACCTACTAGGCTTCTCCATCCATGGGATTCTCCAGGCAAGAATACTGGAGTGGATTGCCATTTCCTTCTCCAAGGGATCTTCCTGACCCAGGGATCGAACCCGGGTCTCCCTCATTGGAGGCAGATGCTTTAAGAGCCTCATTTTGTTAGTTAGGTGATGACCTCTACTTCTAAGTAGGCCTCTCAATCTTTGGAGTCTCAGTTTGTTCATCTGACAAGTGGGACCAGTAATGGCTGCCCTGTCCAGTTGAGAGGGAGAGAGAAAAGGGCAGCTCTTGCTTGAGTTGTGGAGAAAGCATCTTAAATATGCCATCTCATTTAATGCCCAAGACAGTCCCATGAGGGAGGTGGCATTAAACCATTCTTCAGCTGAAGCAACTGAGACATGGAGAGGCTAAGTTGTTTGTCCAAGGTCACAGATGTAACTCAAACCCACATCTTTCTGGCTCCAAATTCTGTGTTCTTTTTTATTACTTAATGCTGACACTTAAGTCACAGGACACATCTCAGTCTTGCCCTAGGGAGGGGAAAGCTCAAAGTTGCTTCCCTGCTCCGAGGCCCAAAGTATCCCTGTGTCTTTTGTCATTACAGAAGTTCCAGCCAAGCCAAGTTCTGTTTCCTCAGGACCCTGCTCTTTGCTGTGGGAGCAGGTGGGTTGTTAATCTGATAAACGGCTTCCTGCTAAGGTGGGAAGGCGAGCTAAAGAGCTGCTGAATTGCCCTCTAGAGTGGTAGGTTTGACACTCCAGTTGCTTTGGCTCATGAAATTGCTCTAGGACTGTGATATGAAAGGATGAGGGCTTTGGAGTCAGTCAACTCTGGGTAGGAGTCCTGGCTCTGAGTCTTGCTAACAGTGTGACCTTAAGTTGTCTGCCCTTCAATTTCCTCATCAGTAAAATACGGATATGAGCTCACTAAAGGGTGGACGTTGTGTCTATTAAATGAGCTAATGTGGGAAGTGTGCCTGGCACCTTGTGCTGCACATTGTACACAACTGAGTAAAAGGCAGCTGTTGTTTCCTTGAAGGGAGTGAGCAGACCTCCACGAGAGCTATTTAGCCACTGAGTTGTTTGGGGTCCCCTCTAGATTAGAATATATGGGATAACTTACTTGTTATCTGAGGCGTTTATAGAGTGTTAGGCGTGCCATACCTGCCAGGGTAAATGTACCAGGGACTTGGTCCAACTCCCAGCCTGCTGACTCACAGGTCACCCTGATGTCACCAGTGAGCACTCTGGGCCTTTCCTGAGAGGCAGTAGGAAGGGTGCCTGGATCCAGGCATGGAACTTGATAAAGGGCTCATTGGCAGTCTGCTTGGTAGGAAGCCTAAAGTATAGCTGTCCTGGGGATTGTGTCGGTTGTAGGCATAGAGTTCATCCTTCTGGGCTTTCCAGATACTCCATGATTCAACCCCTCCCCGTCCCATTGGACACTTCTATCCTGCTTGTTCCTCGACAGTCAACACCTCCATGAAGCTGGCAACTCATGAGTCTCCAAACACACAGAAACTCAGTCCCACTTCACTGGTTTGTCTGCAGTTGGATCCCTATGTCTTTACTTCTTGCTGCTGCTGCTGCTGCTAAGTCACTTCAGTCGTGTCCGACTCTGTGTGACCCCATAGACGGCAGCCCACCAGGCTTCCCCGTCCCTGGGATTCTCCAGGCAAGAACACTGGAGTGGATCTTTACTTCTTAGCCATAGCTAGATCATCTCTCAAGGCCAGCTCTCATCTGCCTCCTCCAAAAAGCTTTCCTTAACTTCTACAGTGCATGCTGACCTTTCTCCTTGTGGATCTCCTATTTTAGTGGCATTCATTAATTATGTCATTCATTAATTCATTCAATGCATTGGCAAGTCTTACCCATTCTATATGAAAAATACTTCCTAAATTCATTTAGTTCCGTCCATCTCTACTGCTTCCACCCTAGTCACCTCTTGCTGAATTATTAAATATCCTTGTACCTGGCCTCCTTGCTCTTGCTCTATTGTTGTTCAGTCACTCAGTTGTGTCTGACTCCTTGCAACCCCATGGACTGCAGCATGCCAGGCTTCCCTGTTCTTTACTATCTCCTGGAGTTTGCTCAAACTCTTGTTTATCAAACAGATGATGCCATCCAACCATCTCATCCTCTGTTGTCCCCTTCTCCTCCTGCCCTCAATCTTTTCCAGCATCAGGGTCTTTTCCAATGAGTCAGTCTTCGCATCAGGTGGACAAAATACTGGAGCTTCAGCCTCAGCATCAGTCCTTCCAATGAATACTCAGGGTTGATTTCCTTCGGGATTGATTGGTTTGATTTCCTTTCATTTCAAGGGACTCTCAAGAGTTTTCTTTTGCTCTGCTTCTCTTCAACTTTTTCATACCCCGTGGAGCATCCGGCAAACTTTTGCATAGATAAATTAGCCCCTGTCATTCTTTTGCTTGCAGTCTTCTAGTAGCTTCCCAAACTCACCATAGCCCAGAAGGCTCTGCTAATCTGGCACCTGAGTGTTTTCCCAGCCTCTTCTCATCCTCTCATTTCTCTTGCTCATTCTGCTTCAGGCCCCTCAACCTGCTCTCTGTTTCCCCCAAAAGGCCAGACCGCTACCAGTGCCTCAGGTTCTTTTCTCTTTCTGGGTCTTCTGCCTAGTATGTTTTCAGTTCCTCAATGCCTACTTCCTTCTCATTTCAGCATTCTTTTCAGCTGTGGCCTTCTTAGTGAGATCTTCCTGGAACACTCTAACTTAGTTCCTGCTCTCCTCAAGTCACACTTTATCTCATTACACTATTTCTTTTATATCATTAACATTTTATGAACTTACCTGTTTTCTTTATATTTTCTGCTTCTTTCCAGTAGAGAGAAAGACAAGACCCATCTTTTTCACCACTGTAACCTCAGAGTTTAGAATAGCTTAACATGTATAAAACTAAAATATATTGTTTAAAAATTTATTATATGAGTATTAAATATCATCATTTTGTGAAGCACTGACAATCAATAAGTACTTCCATTGATTAGAGATATGAATGCCTATTCTTAAAACAGAGTTTCTCAAAGGTAGTCCACAAATTCTGGTGATCTGTCAAGGAATTTGCAAGTGATTTGATGGTTTTAGAGGAAAAACAGACGGGCCGATTTTGTTCACATACACTTAACTAGTTTAAAATGCAAGATTAGTTAAAATTTCCATAGAATTTTTATTTGTGGCTGTTGCTCAGTCACTAAGTCATGTCCAACCTTTTGTTACTCCATGGACTGTAGCATGCCAGGCTCCTCTGGCCTCCACTGTCTCCCTCAGTCAGTCAGTTCAGTCTCTCAGTCGTGTCCGACTCTTTGCGACCCCATGAATCGCAGCACGCCAGGCCTCCTATCCATCACCATCTCCCGGAGTTCACTCAGACTCAGGTCCATCGAGTCCGTGATGCCATCCAGCCATCTCATCCTCGGTCGTCCCCTTCTCCTCCTGCCCCCAATCCCTCCCAGCATCAGAGTCTTTTCCAATGAGTCAACTCTTCGCATGAGGTGGCCAAAGTACTGGAGTTTCAGCTTTAGCATCATTCCTTCCAAAGAAATCCCAGGGTTGATCTCCTTCAGAATGGACTGGTTGGATCTCCTTGCAGTCCAAGGGACTCTCAAGAGTCTTCTCCAACACCACAGTTCAAAAGCATCGATTCTTCGGCGCTCAGCTTTCTTCACAGTCCAACTTTCACATCCATACATGACCACAGGAAAAACCATAGCCTTGACTAGGCGGACCTTAGTCGGCAAAGTAATGTCTCTGCTTTTGAATATACTATCCAGGTTGGTCATAACTTTTCTTCCAAGGAGTAAGCGTCTTTTAATTTCATGGCTGCAGTCACCATCTGCAGTGATTTTGGAGCCCAAAAAAATAAAGTCTGACACTGTTTCCACTGTTTCCCCATCTATTTCCCATGAAGTGATGGGACCGGATGCCATGATCTTCGTTTTCTGAATGTTGAGCTTTAAGCCAACTTTTTCGCTCTCCTCCTTCACTTTCATCAAGAGGCTTTTTAGCTCCTCCTCACTTTCTGCCATAAGGGTGGTGTCATCAGCATATCTGAGGTTATTGATATTTCTCCCGGCAATCTTGATTCCAGCTTGTGTTTCTTCCAGTCCAGCGTTTCTCATGATGTACTCTGCATATAAGTTAAATAAGCAGGGAGACAATATACAGCCTTGACGTACTCCTTTTCCTATTTGGAACCAGTCTGTTGTTCCATGTCCAGTTCTAACTGTTGCTTCCTGACCTGCATACAGATTTCTCAAGAGGCAGGTTAGGTGGTCTGGTATTCCCATCTCTTTCAGAATTTTCCACTAGATGTGTATAAGAGACAGGTCAAAGGCTTTGGCATAGTCAATAAAGCAGAAATAGATGTTTTTCTGGAACTCTCTTGCTTTTTCCATGATCCAGCGGATGTTGGCAATTTGATCTCTGGTTCCTCTGCCTGTTCTAAAACCAGCTTGAACATCAGGGAGTTCACGGTTCACATATTGCTGAAGCCTGGCTTGGAGAATTTTGAGCATTACTTTACTAGCGTGTGAGATGAGTGAAATTGTGCGGTAGTTTGAGCATTCTTTGGCATTGCCTTTCTTTGGAATTGGAATGAAAACGGACCTTTTCCAGTCCTGTGGCCACTGCTGAGTTTTCCAAATTTGCTGGCATATTGAGTGCAGCACTTTCACAGCATCATCTTCCAGGATTTGAATGAACTGTCTCCCTGAGTTTGCTCAAATTCATGTCCGTTGGGTCAGTGATACTATCTAACCATGTCATCCTCTGCCACCCACTTCTCCTGCCCTCAATCTTTCCCAGCATCAGAGTTTTTTCCAGTGAGTTGGCTGTTCACCTCAGGTGGCCAAAGTATTGGAGCTTTAGCATCAGTCCTTCCAATGAATATTCAGGGCTGATTTCCTTTAGGATTGACTGGTTTGATCTCCCTGCTGTTGAAGGGACTCTCAAGCATCTTCTCCAGTATCACAATTCAAGAGCATCAATTCTTCAGTGCTCCACCTTGTTTTTGGTCCAGTTTTCACGTGTGTATTTGACAATTAGAAAATCCATAGCTTTGACTATACTGCGGGCTCCCCTGGTGGCTCAGAGGTTAAAGCGTCTGCCTCCAATGCGGGAGACCTGGGTTCGATCCCTGGGTCGGGAAGATCCCCTGGAGAAGGAAATGGCAATCCACTCCAGTATTCTTGCCTGGAGAATCCTGTGGACAGAGAAGCCTAGTAGGTTACAGTCCACAGGGTCGCAAAGAGTCGGACACGACTGAGCGACTTCACCTTCACCTTGACTATACAGACCTTTATCAGCAAAGTGATGTCTCTGCTTTTAATATGCTGTCTAGGTTTGTCATAGCTTTCCTTCCAGGAAGCAAGCATCTTCTAATTCATGGCTGCAGTCACTGTCCGTAGTGATTGGGGAGCCCAGGAGAATAAAATCTATCATGGCTTCCACTTTTTTCCCTTCTATTTGCTGTGAAGTGATGGGAACAGATGCCATCATCTTAATGTTTAGTTTTTTAATGTCTAGTCTTTTGAATGTTGACTTTAAATCCGCCTTTTCACTTTCGTCTTTCACTGTCATCAGGAGTCTCTTTAGTTCCTCCTTGCTTTCTGCCATTAGAGAGGTAATCTGCATATCTGAGGTTATTGATATTTCTCTCAGAAATCTTGATTCCAGCTTGTGATTCATCCAGACCGGCAGATGTACACTGCATAGAAGTTAAGCAGGGTGACAGTATACAGCCTTGTTGTACTACTTTCCAAATTTTGTACCAGTCAGTTTTTCCATATCCAGTTCTAACTGTTGCTTCTTGACCCACATACAAGTTTCTCAGGAGACAGGTAAGGTGGTCTTGTATTCCCATCTCTTGAATTTTCCACAGTTTGTTGTGATCTACACAAGTCAAAGGCTTTAGCATAGTCAATGAAGCAGAAGTAGATGTTTTTCTGGAACTCCCATGCTTTCTCCATGATCCAATAAATATTGGCAATTTGATCTTTGGTTCCTCTGCCTTTCCTAAACCCAGCTTGAACATCTGGAAGTTCTTGGTTTATGTACTGTTGTTGAAGCCTAGCTTGAAGGATTTTTGAGCATAACCTTATTAGAATGTGAAGTGAGTAGGAAGTTCTGTTACCTTCTTTTTTTTTTTTTTTTTGCCACTAAACAACTTAGTCTTTTATTTGCCCAAGGCCAGCTGTTGTAGGCACTGAGGCCCCAAGGCTGAGGGGTGGGAGTGGGCCATCCTGCCTCCCAGGTGCTGCCTGCCCCATCCTGCTTCCTGCAGGAGATGGGAGAGTAGATAAAGTGTATACTTGCATCATCAAGTATCTCCTCAATTTTGTGTGTGTTTCAGTTGCTCGGTGGTGTTTGACTCTGTGACCCCATGGACTGTAGCTGGCCAAGTTCCTCTGTCCAAGGGATTCTCTAGGCAAGAGTACTAGAGTGGGTTGCCATGTTACCTTCTTAATAACTGTTTCTTTTTATTCACTGCAGGGACTGCATTGGTTGATAATTTCAGTTATCAACTATAGATTATTTGGGATAATGTGTTTCGTGTCAGGATAGTGTTAATTCTTAATTGTAAAAACCTGTATTTTTACTGTTAGTATTGTGTTGCATTAAATTTGTTATGATACAAAAGTAGTTCATTGAAGAGTAAAATTAATGATGAAATAGTGCAATACAAAATAACTCTGTAAGTGTAAATATTGAATAGGGCTACAGTTTGAATATACACCATGAATCTTTATGAGCTAGGGGACACAATAATTTATAGGACTGTTGACTTGGCATCATAGCTGAAAATGAGAAGTTCAAATAAGAAATACAGTGCTGAGTGTTTGAAAAGTGGACTTTACTGGATTATATTGTAATGATCCCTAAGGGTATTCTTTCTTGTGATACTCTGTCCTATGGTGGGACAAAACCATACACTTTGACACTTTTTTTTCTCTTTTTTTGGCAGTTCACTTGGCTTGTGGGATCTGTTACCCACCCAGGGACTGATCCTGGGCAATGCAGTGAAAGTCCAGAATCCTAACAACTAGGTACCAGGGAACTCCCCACGATTTTAAAACAAAGTATGGCTACCTCATTCCAAGGCCAAATTTTCCTGTTACTCCAGGTGTTTCTTGACTTCCTACTTTAGCATTCCAGTCCCCTATAATGAAAAGGACATCTTTTTTGGGTGTTAGTTCTAAAAGGTCTTGTAGGTCTTCATAAAACCGTTCAACTTCAGCTTCTTCAGCATTACTGGTTGGGGCATAGACTTGGATAACTGTGATATTGAATGGTTTGCCTTGGAAGCAAACAGAGATCATTCTGTCGTTTTTGAGATTGCATCCAAGTACTGCATTTCGGACTCTTTTGTTGACCATGATGGCTACTCCATTTCTTCTGAGGGATTCCTACCCGCAGTAGTAGATATAATGGTCATCTGAGTTAAATTCACCCATTCCAGTCCATTTTAGTTTGCTGATTCCTAGAATGTCGACGTTCACCCTTGCCATCTCTTGTTTGACCACTTCCAATTTGCCTTGATTCATGGACCTGACATTCCAGGTTCCTATGCAATATTGNCCGCAGTAGTAGATATAATGGTCATCTGAGTTAAATTCACCCATTCCAGTCCATTTTAGTTCGCTGATTCCTAGAATGTCGACGTTCACCCTTGCCATCCCTTGTTTGACCACTTCCAATTTGCCTTGATTCATGGACCTGACATTCCAAGTTCCTATGCAATATTGTTCTTTACAGCATCAGATCTTGCTTCTATCACCAGTCACATGCACAACTGGGTATTGTTTTTGCTTTGGCTCCATCCCTTCATTCTTTCTGGAGTTATTTCTCCACTGATCTCCAGTAGCATATTGGGCACCTAACGACCTGGGGAGATTCTCTTTTGATATCCTATAATTTTGCCTTTTCATACTGTTCATGGGGTTCTCAAGACAAGAATACTGAAGTGGCTTGCCATTCCCTTCTCCAGTGGACCACATTCTGGGCCTAGAGGAGCTGTCCCACGTTGAAGGTCAGGAACTGCGGCGGTAAGGAGATACCCCTCGTCCAAGGTAAGGAGCAGCGGCTGTGCTTTGCTGGAGCAGCCGTGAAGAGACAACCCGCGCCCAAGGTAAGAGAAACCCAAGTAAGATGGTAGATGTTGCAAGAAGGCATCAGAGGGCAGACACACTGAAACCATACTCACAGAAAACTAGTCAATCTAATCACACTAGGACCACAGCCTTGTCTAACTCAATGAAACCAAGCCATGCCTGCAGGGCAACCCAAGGTGGGCTGGTCATGGTGGAGAGGTCTGACAGAATGTGGGATAAAATATATGTAACATAAAATTTACCATCTTAATTATTTTTAAGTGTACCTTTCATTGACATCCCTGTGTTGTGCAACCAATACCACCATCCATCTCCAAAACTTTTTCATCTTCCCAAACTGAAACTCAGTCCCCGTTAAACACCTGCTTTGTCCCTTTACTCTGTTCTTATCACGGAGAGACAAAGACGCAGAATAGTCAACATAATATTGAAGAAGAACTTAAAGAACTGAAAGTATCTGACAGTAAGACTCGCTATAAAGCTACAGTAACCAAGACAGACTAATGTGAGTGAAAGAATGGACAAGTAGATCAATGGAACAGAATTTGGAGCCCAGAATTAGATCCACAGAAATGTCATCAACTTTTCTTCGACAAAGGAGCAAATTCAATACAATGGAGAAAAACAGTCTTTTAGACAAACGGTTCTGGGACAATGAACATTCACATGCAAAAAATGAACCTAATTACGGACTGTACTCCTTCACATAAATGAACTCAAAATAGATCATAGGCCTAAGAATAAAGCACAAAACTTAAAGCTCTTAGAAGATAACAGAGAAGAAAATTAGGCAACCCCGGGAATGGTGATTAACTTTTTAGATACATCACAAAAGCATGACCCAAATGTCTCAGTCCATTCAGACTGCTATAACAAAATACCACAGAGTGGCTAGCTTGCAAACAGCATTTATTTCTCCCAGTGCTGGAGGTTAAAAGTCCAAGGTTATGGTGTTGGCATTGTTTGCTGAGAGCCCTCTTCTGGGTTTCGGACTTCGATCCTCACACGGTAGAAGGGGCTGAGAAATCTCCCCGAAGCCTCTTTTATGAGGCACGAATGCCATTCTTAGGGGATTTAAGAACCTCTTAAAGCACACCCCCAACACTATCATCTTTAGGGGTTAGGATTTCTCTTTTTTTAATTCTTTTTTATTAAATCTTTTCTTTTTTTTGGCCATGCCACACAGCGTATGGGATCTTAGTTCCTCCAACTAGGGATCAAACTTGAGTCTGTTGCAGTGGAAGTACTAGAAGTCTTAACCATTGGACCACCAGGGAAGTTCTAGAATTTCTACATATACATTTTGGATGGACCCAAATCTTCAGACCTTCCCACCATGAAAGGAACAATTGATAAACTGAACTTCATGAAAATTAAAAACTTCTGATCTGTGAAAGACTTGGTCAAGGAAGTGAGAAAACGAGCCAGAGACTGGGAGGAAATATCCCAAATAAAGAAAGAACTCTTAAAGCTCAGCAGTAAGAAAACGGACAACTGATGTAAAAATGCGCAAAATACAGAGCAGACTCCTTATCAGAGATGAGATGGCAAATACATACAGATGGCAAATAAGCGTATGAAAAAAATCATCTGTCATTCAGTTCAGTCAGTTCAGTCGCTCAGTCGTGTCCGACTCTTTGCGACCCCATGAATCGCAGCACGCCAGGCCTCCCTGTCCATCACCAACTCCCGGAGTTCACTCAGACTCACGTCCATCGAGTCCGTGATGCCATCCAGCCATCTCATCCTCGGTGGTCCCCTTCTCCTCCTGCCCCCAATCCCTCCCAGCATCAGAGTCTTTTCCAATGAGTCAACTCTTCACATGAGGTGGCCAAAGTACTGGAGTTTGAGCTTTAGCATCATTCCTTCCAAAGAAATCCCAGGGCTGATCTCCTTCAGAATGGACTGGTTGGATCTCCTTGCAGTCCAAGGGACTCTCAAGAGTCTTCTCCAACACCACAGTTCAAAAGCATCAGTTCTTTGGCACTCAGCCTTCTTCACAGTCCAACTTTCACATCCATACATGATCACAAAAAACCATCACCTTGACTAGACGGACCTTAGTTGGCAAAGTAATGTCTCTGCTTTTGAATATGCTATCTAGGTTGGTCATAACTTTTCTTCCAAGGAGTAACTGTCTTTTAATATCATGTCTGCAGTCACCATCTGCAGTCATTTGGGAGCCCCCTAAAATAAAGTCTGACACTGTTTCCATTGTTTCCCCATCTATTTCCCATGAAGTGATGGGGCCGGATGCCCTGATCTTCGTTTTCTGAATGTTGAGCTTTAAGCCAACTTAAATTAAAACGACAAGTGATGTCATACCACTACACACCTATCAGAATGGCCAGGTCTGGAGCATTGACAGCACCAAATACTCTTGGGGATGTGGGGCAATGAGGGCTCTCTTTTATTGCTGGTGGGGATCCAAAATGACTAGCCACTCTGGAAGAAGCTTGGTGGTCTCTTGGGCTTCCCTGATAGGTGAGTTGGTAAAGAATCCGCCTGCAATGCAGGAAACCCCAGGTGGATTCCTGGGTTGGAAAGATCTGCTAGAGAAGGGTTAGGCTACCCACTCCAGTATTCTTGGGCTTCCCCTGTGGCTTAGCTGGTAAAGAATCTGCCCGCAATGTAGGAGACCTGGGTTCGATCCCTGGGTTGGTAAGATCCCCTGAAGAAGGGAAAGGCTACCCGGTAACTGCAGATTCCTGGCCTGGAGAATTCCATGCACGGAAGAGTCAGACACGACTGAGTGACTTTCACTGGTGGTTTCTTACAAAATTGGACATACTCTTAGCACGTGTATGTGTTCAGACACTCAGATGTGTCCAACTCTTTGTGACACCATAGACTGTATCTCGCCAGGCTCCTCTGTCCGTGGGATTTCCTGGGCAAGAATACTGGAGTGGGAAGCCATTCCCTCCTCCAGGGGATCTTCCCAACCCAGGGATGGAACCCGTGTCTCTTATGTCTCCTGCATTGGAAGGCGGATTCTTTACCACCAGTAAACAGCCAGGAACTGGGCTCCTCGGTCTTTACCAAAAGGAGTTGAAAATTCATGTTCGCGAAACTAACTGCAGAGGAATATTTCTAGCAGCTTTACTCTTAATTGCCAAACCTTGGAAAGCAACCAAGATATTCTTCAGTAGGTGAATGGATAAGTAAACTGTACCATCTATGGGGTCGCACAAAGTCGGACACGACTGAAGTGACTTAGCAGCAGCAGCAGCAGCATGTTTAGACGATGGAATATTTGTCCGTGTTAGAATGGAATGAACTGTCAAGCCACGAGAAGACGTGGACGGACCTTAAATGCTTATTACTATTAATAAGTGAAAGAAGCCGATCTGAAAGTCTACATGTTGTGAAATTCCAACCGTTTGATGTTCTGAAGAAGGAAAAACCATGGAGATAGTGCGAGGATCCGTGACTGGGGATGAGAGGTGGGGGCGGGCGGAAGGGCTGAATCTACAGAGCACAGAGGATCTTTAGGGTAGTGAAAATACTGTCTATGTCACTATAATGGTGGACACATGTCATAATACATTTGTCAAAACGCAGAGCCCGTACAAACCCAAGAGCGAACCCTAAGGTGAACTGTGGACTTTGGGTGATAGTGATGTGTCAATATAAGTTTATCGATGGTAACAAATGTACCAGTCTGGTGGGGGATGTTGACAGTAGGGGAAGATGGGGGCAGGTAGGGGATACGTGGGAATTTTCTGTAACTTCTACTTCATTTTGCTGCTGCTGCTGCTGCTGCTAAGTCACTTCAGCCGTGTCCGACTCTGTGTGACCCCATAGACGGCAGCCCACCAGGCTCCCCCGTCCCTGGGATTCTCCAGGCAAGAATACTGGAGTGGGTTGCTATTTCCTTCTCCAATGCATGAAAGAGAAAAGGGAAAGTGAAGTCGCTCAGTCTGTCTGACTGTTAGCGACCCCATGGACTGCAGCCCACCAGGCTACTCCGTCCATTGGATTTTCCAGGCAAGAGTACCGGGGTGGGGTGCCATTGCCTTCCCCGCATTTTGCTGCTAAAAAATAAAAATCTATTTAATAACATATGGCAACGACAAGTAGTAAGTATTCAGTAAGTGCTAGCTATAATGATTCTTCTCATTATTTCACTTGTCTGTTCCAGCCCTGGCATGTCATGATCCTATGACAGCAAGTGGGTAAGCAAACAAATGTAGAAATGTGCCTGGTTCCTATTTCAAATCCCAGGTTTAAATCCCCAAAGAGTAAACTGAGAGAGAAGGGGACACTGGGAAACACAGATAGCATTCACTGAGTACCTAGCAGGAATTCCCCTGGTGGCTCAGATGGTAAAGAATGTGGGAGACCTGGGTCTGATCCCTGTGTCGGGAAGATCCCCTGGAGAAGGGAATGGCAACCCACTCCAGTATTCTTGCCTGGAGAATTCCATGGACAGAGGAGCCTGGTGGGCTACAGTCCACGGGGTCGCAAAGAGTCGGACTCAACTGAGCAACAAACTACCAACATTGAGTACCTGCCATGTTCCAAGCAGCTCCATTGATTTACTCATATCATCCTCACAACATCCAGTGACATAGCTTCTGAGAGGCAATCGAATCTCTTTACAATTGCACTACATGATTTGAGTACTACTGGCCCTGCCACTTACAAGCTGTGTGACTTTGGGCAAAGTACTTAACCTCTCTGCGCCTGAGTTTTCTCTCTCTCTCTCTCTCTTTTTTTTTTCTTGACCGTGCCACACAGCTTGTTGGATCTTGGTTCCCTGACCAGACCGGAGGTCCTCAAACCGAGCCAGGACCCTGGCACTGAAAGCACTGAGTCTTAACCACTGGCCCGCCAGGGAATTCCCAGTTTTCTCATTTGTTTAAAATAGAAATGAATGCCTTTCATACCAGCCTCACAGAGATGTTTTGCAGATGAAATCGAGGACGTAAGACAGGGAGTGGCATGTAGCCAATAATTTGTGTTTACTGATACTGTTTTAGGGGTGTAGCAACTGCAGCACAGAGAGGTTAGGTCACTTGCTTCGGGTCACACAGCTGGGAAGTAACAGAACTAAAATTTCAACTCAGGTATTCAGATGACTTCCCTGGTGGCTCAGACAGTAAAGTGTTTGTCTACAATGAGGGAGACCTGGGTTCGATCCCTGGGTCGGGAAGATCCCCTGGAGCAGGAAATGGAAACCCACTCCAGTACTATTGCCTGGAAAATCTCATGGACAGAGGAGCCTGGTAAGCTGCAGTCCATGGGGTCGCAAAGAGTTGGACACGACTGAGCAATTTATTCTTTGATGACAGGTAAACAAGTGTGTAGACAATTACAAAGGTATGCACCTTTATAATATCTCCTATAATATCTCCTATTACAAAGGCACTCCTTTGATAGCTTGTGATAGGAGGAGATAGAAGATAGCTTGTAATCTGTGGCCACCCGGAGGAGGCCTTTAGGCAGGTCGGGGACAGGTCTGGAAGGCTTCCAGGAGGAGACGGTGCCTGAATTGTGGCTTAATGGGTGGGCTGAGGTTTGCCATGTGAGCAGGTGATGTGGGGCTGATTCCCAGAGATCCACCCCCACCCCAGCTTCCCTGCCACCCTCTCTCACATCTTTACAGAAACTCCAGGGCCTCACCCTTCACCTGCACCTGAAGGAACTGAGGCCCAGAGGCCAGGGATAGGTGTTGAGGCAGTCCAAGAGCAAGCTGGCAAAGAGTTTCCAGACACAGAGCATTTCAGAAGGGAGTGAGTTTATGAAGAGCCAAGAGCAGAGAGATAAAGTGGGCAGTGCAGGCACAGTGGGCCAACAACGCCTGACAGACCAGGGCAGTCCACCGTTTTCATGGATTTATAGCCAGCTTTTAGAGCCTGAAGAGGAAGAAAATCCCTGCTGGACAGTTGGCATTAGGCGATCGGCGGGGCACCATAGCGTGTTTACTGGAGCAGGCGTCGCTGCCTGACTGGGAGTCTGGAAGCTTGTGAGTGATGACCAGCCGTTACAAGGGGGCTCTGGCAGCTTCAGAGGTGACCTTGGCTCTGCACCTGCAGCCTTGGGGCAGGCCTCAGCGCCGATAAGCAAGGGCCCACCTCTCCTGCGAGGCTGCGGCCAGGCCTTTGAACTCCAGCAGTCTGGGGCTTCTTCTTCTCAGGATCTTTAGAAGTTTTTCTGGAAGATAACAGTTTCTGAATAAAGTTGGCTGAAGCCGGGAAGGGGAAGCAGTGCAGCTCAGAAAACCACAAAACCTCCCCTTTCTGGGACTCAGTGTCCACAGCTATCCGAAAGGGAGGGCCAGTCAAGACAACCTCAGAGCCCCTGGCCTGTCCCGGGATCCTGAGGCCATTGGCTGGGCCTCAGCCCCTCTTAAGGAGAGCCCCTGCCCCCTACCAGCCCCAGCTCTCAGACTCTGTCCCTTTGGATGCCACCTCCAGACTTCAGAGCAGGCAAGGGATGCCAGTGAGAGAGGCCTGCACGGAGCGCCCGCCTGGAGAGCAGAGGCTGACAGGATCCAGCCTGGCGGCTGACAGGATTTTTAGGCCCCTGTGCGCCTGCCGCTGGGCTGGAGGCAGATTAGAGAAACAGAAATGGAATGACCTCTGCGTGGCCCTCACAATGCTACCAAAGGGAAGGAAAGGCTCTGAGAGAAAGCTAAACAGCCTCTGGTACCTTTGTTTTGTTTCCCTTCCCTCCCTCTTTTCTCAGCCCTGGGAGCAAGGTCAGGACCCAGAGTGGGTTTGAGTGGGGAGCCTCTCACTCCTGCAGATACCTCATTTGGGACCAGGAATCTCCTCCCATCTGCCCTCAAAACCCATGAACCTGCCTTCACCCCTCTGCGTAGGGCCTGGGGAGGGTCTTCAGTGCGCCTCACAGGAACTGTCTGTAATCTGACCACACGGCCCCCATCTCCCCCCTCACTCAGCACCGTTATTTATTTCACAAACACATACCTCCCGGGCTTTCCTCTCAGCACTTCCCAGTACCCACTCATTTAATCCTCATACACCCTCACTTTGACAGCCAAGATCACAGAGAGAGACGGATTAACCTCCGGCATCCTTGGGACTCACCCCCGGGGCAGTCTGGCTGCAGAGAACCCCTGCCCCCAGTCTGACCCCCTTCAGGCTCCCAAACATCGGGCACCTCCCTTCTGAAGTCACCCGCTAAATCCCCCAGCCGTGCCCCGCCACGACCTCTAATGTCACCCACTGGCCGTGGGAGGCTGTGGTCCCAGAGTCATTATTCACAGATGAACTGCTTGTCCACCCCATCCATCAGCTGCCTCTGACTTGCTGCATCAGGCTGCCCAGCTGGTTATTCTAGAACCTCCCCCCTCCCCACACTGCTCCTCACCTGATTCCTCTGAGTAAGCAGAGTCCAGCCTGGGGCCCTCACACAGTCTTGTGAAACCCTAAGGGAGTGAAAGGAAAGCTGAGACCAGTCAGCCCACACCTGCCCTGGCCGGTTCTTGCCCTGGAGAGCCCTGCCCTGGGGGCCCCTGCGGGCTGCTCTTTTCCTGAGCCCTTGCCCTTTGATTTTAGTGAGAGACCATGCCATCACAACCCCATGTTCTCTTCCCAGAGTCGAGGAACTTCTCACTTCCCAGGCCAGGCCCCAGCCACAGCAGCAAACCAAGAAAAACCCCAGTCTCTCACAACTGCCACCTCCTTGCACCGGCAGAACGCTAGGGCCAAAATTCTTTCCTTCTCTATGAGGGCTCTCACAAATGTGGGCTTCCCTGGTGGCTCAGAGGGTAAAGAATCTGCCTGCAATGCAGGAGACCCGGCTTTGATCCCTGGCTTGGGAAGATCCCCTGGAGAAGGGAATGGCAACCCACTCCGGTATTCTTGCCTCGAGAAACCCATGGACAGAGGAGCCTGGCAGGCTATAGTCCAAAGCCTCAAAGAGTCAGACACAATTGAGCCACTCACCACTCAGAAATTTATTTAATCTCCAATAACTGGATCATGAGATCCTCAATGCTTGGAAAACCTTCTAAGGTCTTACAGTGGGTTTTTGTTAATTTCCTCTGAACATTTGCATCGTGGTCTGGAATGTCTTATCCATTGTATCTTGGTGACTGAGTAGGAAGTTGCAATTTATCATCCTGTTACACGCACGAGTGCGCGCACACACACAATTACATGTGCAAAGAGGTAAGAACAGTTCCTACCGCTGAATTTTTGCAGGGAGAGCTGTGTGTGTATCTGGACAGGAGGGCGAACAGGAGCGGTGGCTTGGGGGTAGATGGTGAAGGCTCTGCACTCGCAGATTCTGGTGCCGCCCTCCTTTCCCATGCCACACTTTCACACCTTTCCTGCCCCACCGCCCCACATCCTCCACCCCTAGCTCCCAGGTCAAGGTGAGAGCGGAGGCTTTGCATAATGAAGAAACAATTGGGGGGGCAGCAGAAACAAGGGGGAAAGTGCAGCGCAGGAAACGGAAGGTAGCCTGGTACCTGGAGCTCCCTCCCTGAAGCCAAAAGGGAAAGAAAGTGGAAGTCTGACTCTTCGTGACCCCACAGACCGTGGCCTGCCAGGCTCCTCTGTCCATGGGATTTTCCAGGCAAGAATCCTGCAGTGGGCCGTGTTCCCTTCTCCAGGGGACCTTCTCTACCCAGGGATTGAAGCTGGGTCTGCTGATTGCGGGCAGATTCTTTCTCATCTGAGCCACCAGGAAAACCCTAACATCAAAGCCTGACAAAATTCGTCTGAAACTCACAAGCAGGATCCAGTCCCTCTGCTCTGAGCAGACGCTGAAAAACCCCTTCTCACCTGTCCTTTGGGGCCAGGAGCTCTGTCTGCAAAGGCAGGGACCACTGGGTCTCTCTGGGCCGCCACCAGATCCCCTAGAGTAAGCAACCAATAAAGGTCAGATGACGGACTCGGGAGCCAAACCCTGAACCAGGCTTTGGGGGCTGAGAGGATGACCCATGTGCCCAGGGCTCCTTTAAGGTTCTGTTCCCTCCCCTTCCTCGTCCTCCTATGGCCATACAAACGATATCTTCATGTGTTATAAGCCTATCCACTTTTTGTTTAAAAATTAAACAAAAGAAAAAAGAGCTATAAACCAAAGAATGTATTTATGCTATCTTCTGGAATCACCTATGTAGATACCTTTCTGCTGGTGTGCTTTATTTCTTCCTGTGGACTTGTTACTCTTGAGTGTCCTTTCATTTCGGCCTGAAGGATTGCTTTATGTCAGCATTAAGCAATGACTTTCTATTATCCCCTCCTCTCTGAACCTAGGAACCACTAATCTGCTTTCCACTCTATGAATTTACCCCTCTAGGTACCTCATATAATTGGAATCATAGAATATTTGTTCTTTTTTATCTGGCTCATTTCACTTTAGCATGATTGCAAGGTTCATCTGTGTAGTAGTAAATGTTGGTACTTCAGACCTTTTCATCAGCTCCGTTCACTCGCTCAGTCGTGTCTGACCCTTTGTGATCCCATGGACTGCAGCATGCCAGGCTTCCCTGTCCATCACCAGCCCCCCGGGAGCTTGCTCAAACTCATGTTCATCGAGTCGCTGGTGCCATCCAACTATCTCATCCTCCATCATCCCTTCTCCTCTTGCTTTCAGTTTTGCCCAGCATGAGAGTCTTTTCCAATGAGTCAGTTCTTCATATCAGGTAGCCAAAATATTGGAGCTTCAGCTTCAGCTTCAGTCCTTCCAATGAATACTCAGGACTGATTTCCATTGGGATTGACTGATCTGATTTCCTTGTAGTCCAAGAGACTGTCAAGAGTCCTCCAAAACCACAATTCAAAAGCATCAATTCTTCGATGCTCAGCTTTCTTTATGATCCAACTCTCACATTCATACATGACTCCTGGAAAACCATAGCTTCGACTATATGGACCTTTGTCAGCAAAGTAATGTCTCTGCTTTTTAATATGCTATCTAGGCTTGTCACAGCTTTTCTTCCAAGGAGCAAGCGTTTTTTTTTTTTTTTATTTCATGGCTGCAGTCACCATCTAGAGTGATTTTGGAGCCCAAAAAATAAAGTCTGTCTCTTTCCATTGTTTCCCCATCTATTTGTCATGGAGTGATGGGACCAGATGCCATGATCTTGGTTTTTTGAATGTTGAATTTTAAGCCAGCTTTTTCACTCTCCTTTTCACTTTCATCAAGAGGCTCTTTAGTTCCTTTTCACTTTCTGCCATAAGGGTGGTGTCATCTGCATATCTAAGGTTATTGATATTTCTCCCAGTAATCTTGATTCCACCCTGTGCTTCATCCAGCCCGGCATTTCACATGATGTACTCTGCATATAAGTTAAATAAGCAAAGTGGCAATATACACCCTTGACATCTTTCCCAATTTGGAACCTTTCTCAATTTCCCTCCTTTCCCAGTCTGTTTTTCCATGTCTGTTTCTAACAGTTGCTTCTTGACCTGCAAACAGATTTCTCAGGAGGCAGGTAAGGTGGTCTGGTGTGTCCATCTCTTGAATAATTTTTCACAGTTTGTTGTGATCCACACAGTCAAAAACTTTGGTGTAGTCAGTAAAGCAGAAGTAGATGTTTTTCTGAAACTCTCTTGCTTTTTCGATGATCCAGTGGATGTTGGCAATTTGATCTCTGGTTCCTCTGCCTTTTCTAAATCCAGCTTGCGCATCTGGAAGTTCTCGGTTAATCTATTGCTAAAGCCTGGCTTGGAGAATTTTGAGCATTTCTTTGCTAGCGTGAGAGATGAGTGTGACTGGAATGCCTTTGTCAGGATGTCTGGTTCTAGGTGAGTGACCTTTTCATGGCTAAATAATTTTCCATGGCATGTATAATATCACATTTTGTTTGTTGATGGACATTTGGGTTGTACCCATCTTTGGATTATTGTGAATAATGCTGCAGGGACCACTGGTATAATCCTTTGTCAGGATGTCTGGTTCTAGGTGAGTGACCTTTTCATGGCTAAATAATTTTCCATGGCATGTATAATATCACATTTTGTTTGTTGATGGACATTTGGGTTGTACCCATCTTTGGATTATTGTGAATAATGCTGCAGGGACCACTGGTATAAGTTTGCTGTACACCTGAAAGTAACACAACATTGTAAATCAACTACAGTCCAACAAAAATTATCAAAAAATAAAATCTTTGTCTAGTAAATCCGCCGTCTGGCCTTCCTCAAAGATAGTTTCAGTTGGTTTCTTTTCCCCTCATGTATGGGTCATCCTTTCCTATTTCTTTGTGTGTCTTGCAAATTTGCAGAAATGTTTGCATTTTAAATAGTAAGTGCAGCAATTCTAGAAATTAGACACCCCCCTCCCCAGGGTGTGTTGCTGTTGTTATGCATCGTTACTGCTGCTGCAGCTGTTTGTTTGTCTGGTGAAGTCCCTGAATGAATTCTGTAAAATCTGTGTTCTTTGTTATGTGTGACCACCAAAATCTCTGTCTGGTTAGCATAACGGTCTGCTAATGATGGAACAGAGATTTCTTTAAATGCCTTGCACCAGTCAGTCTCCCAGCCTGGATGAGAGGCTCTGTGTGTTGAGACATGCTTCTAATGCTTTATCAGACAGTTTAGGATCTTCACTTTCTGCTTCTGCAGAGCCTCAAGGTCAGCCAGAAGTGAACCACCAGGGCCATCTCGGGTATTTCCTGAACAGGTGCCTTGCCCTGCCCATGTGCATGGCCTTCTAGACCTCCAATAACATATTGGAGCTTTCAAAGTCCTCTATGGATGTATCATTCCCCAGATTTCTTTTTATTTTTTTATTTTTTGTGCAGCTTCTTGTGTGTTCCATCTGTTATCAGTGCTTCAGGCAGATTTTATGTTAAATTATTGCTGCTGACCTTTTTTTCTTTTCTTTCTTTTTTTGACAAAAGTTCCCTAGGGAAAAGGCTGTTCACACTGACAGAGCTGAGTTAGGTCAAATAAAGACAAGCTCTGGGAGCAGAGATGTCCAGGTAACTTCCAGCAGGTCAAATAATGACAAAGCCCCGGGGACAGGACATTTTAGGGAGCACCAAGCCCTCCTTCCCCCTTCAGATGCTGCTAAATTACTGTTTTTCCTGGCTATCATGATTGTGAAACTGTTGGTTTTCAAGGCTACTGAAGATATGGGAAGAGAAGATGGACTTGGATAATTGCCACAAAAGTTCACGGCTCTTTCTCAGTTTGTTTTTCTTAAAATAAATGTTCCTGGGAATGCTGTAAGGCTTTGGTTAATTTCCAGAACACTGAAAAAGTTGATTTTGACTACTTTTGCCAACATCCTCATTGTCCTTATGGAGGGCTGGATTTTCAGAAGTCCTTATTCCATTCTTCTGGAAATGCTCTCCCCTCCCACAGAGATCTTGAGATTAAAAATTTTTTAATGTGCTGCCCAAACGAAAGAGCCTGTAGACTGAGATGGTCTGTGGTCCATCAGATGATCTGTGGCCTCTGGTCCCTAAAATAAGCCCTCTACGGGGCCTCCCTGGTGGCTCGGTGGTAAAGAATCCACCTGCCAATGCAGGAGATGGAGGTTCCATCCCTGATCTGGAAAGATCCCACATGCCGCGAAGCAACCAAGCCCGCGTGCCACAACTACTCAGCCTTTACCCTGGAGCCTGGGAGCTGCAACTGCTGAAGCCCAAACACTCTGGAGCCTGTGCACCGGAACTAGAGGGTCACCCCTGCTCAGCAGAACTAGAGAAAAAGCCCGCACAGCAACAAGCACAGCACAGCCAAAGAAATAAATGATTTTTTTAAAAAGCCCTCAACAAATGTTTGCTTCCCTGATAGCTCCGTTGGTAAAGAATCCTCCTGCAGTGCAGGAGACCCCGGTTTGATTCCTGGGTCGGGAAGATGCCCTCGAGAAGGGATAGGCTACCCACTCCAGTATTCTTGGGCTTTCCTTGTGGCTCAGCTGGTAGAGAATCCGCCTGCAACGTGGGAGACCTGGGATCGATCCCTGGGTTGGGAAGATTCCCTGGAGAAGGGGTAAGGCTACCCACTCCAGTATTCTGGCCTGGACTGTATAGTCCATGGGGTCACAAAGAGCCGGACATGACTAAGCGACTTTCCCTTTCAACCAATGTTTATTTATTTGTACAAAGTTGTAACACTCGGCTGGGGGAGTGATTCCATAGCCTGTGGTCCCGGGAATCCCTATGTGGCTTTCCACGTATCAGACCACGTGCCTGGCCCTTGGCTGGATCTGTGACAGCTGTGGCTATTCCCAGTGGGTCTGGCCCCAGCTGCTGCACCTCTCAGCCCAGGACTTTTCCCAGGGCCCCCGAGGTGGGCAGTGAGGAAACACTGTCCCGGGCAGATGTGGTGGGTACCGAGCCTGGCAGTGTCCAAACCTGTTCTCGGGCAGTTTCTCATCACCTGGTCAGCACACTAACTCCCTGACACAGGCAGCACGCAAAGGACCACAGAGGAGAGGTCTTTCAGATGCTGCTGAATGTTTAGACCGCTGAGCACATCTCCTTATGTGAGTGAGCACGTGACCTCCAAATGTTTGTGTGTGTAGCCACGCGAATGTGTGAGTGTATGCCATGTTTGAGTGTGTAAGTGTGCATTTGTACATATGTGAGCTTGAGTATAAACATGTGTGAATGTTTGTGTGTGTGTATGTATATGGCTATAAGTAGACATGTTGGCAAGTGTGTGTGAAAGTGTCTACGAATGGGCGAGGTACAAATGTGTGGGATATATGTATGTCAGGGAATGCAGAGTGGGTGTGTGAAAGTGTGTTGTGAATATGAATGTGTGTGAGGTGTAAAACATTTGAGTACGTGTGTAAGTGTATGAGTCCTTTAGTGACGTGTGTGTGAATCAACGTGCACAAATACATCAGCGTGTGTGAATGTTTGTACGTGTAAATGTGTGTGACTGAGTGTGTGCGAGTGGAAGTGTGTGTAAATGTTTGAGGGTATATGTTTGGGAGCAGATTTAAGTATGTCTGAGTATAAAGTTGTGTGACTATACTAGTGTCTATATTAGTGACTACGTGAGTGCGTGCATTTAAAGGTGTGAGTGTATACGTTTACTGTTGTCTCCGTCGCTTTGTGACCCCATGGACTGCAGCACACCAGACTTCCCTGTCCTTCACTGTCTCCCGGAGTTTGCTCAGACTCACGTCCATTGAGTCGGTGATGCTATCCAGCCATCTCATCCTCTGCTGCCCCCTTCAGTGGTAGATAATCTGCCTACCAATGCAGGAGACACGGGCTTGATCCCTGGGTCGGGAAGATCCTCTGGAGAAGGAAATGGCAACCCACTCCAATATTCTTGTCTGGAGAATCCCACCGACGGAGGAGCCTGGCGAGCTACAGTCCATGGGGTCGCAAAGAGTCAGACATGACTGAGCACCTAGCACCTAGTATATATGTTTGAGGGTGTCTAATTATGAGGATAAATGAATGAACGTGTGGCTATGAAAGTTTGAGTGTGTAAGCTATGACCACATGTATAAATACATGTGTGAGCACAGGAGTCTGAGTAGGTGAATCGTATGGGACCGTGAACGTGTGGGTGTGAACATTTGGGTGGACAAGTCTGTGCACGTATGAGAGTGTGTGTGTGTCTGTGTCTGTGTGTGACAAGTGTATGCAGGTCTGCCAGGGGCAAATGAGTGTCAGCCGCAGCAAGGGGGTAAAGCCAAGCTTCTCCCCTGGGACGTGCAGTGCAGTCGTCCCCAGGTGGGAAGTCTGAAGTCACACTGGGCAGATGTTTGCCTGCTAGACCCTAAGGCCCCTAGCCTCCTGCTCCCCCGCCACTCGCGGTCCTGGGGGCCAGGTGGGGCTCAGTCAAAGAAGCCTGGCGTTTACAGCTCACCTTTGCCTCCAGGCCTGCTATCTGGGTAACAGAGGCAAAGCATGTACTACTGGCATCGTTAAACTTTTCCCGTCGGCGTGATTGCACAGGCCAGCTGGAGGTTGCTTTTAAAACCCTGCTCTTGTCTGAGAAATGTGGAGACTTCCCCTTGAAACTTCACCTCCTCACCTAGTTCTCTCCTTCCATTATCTCCATCACATAAATCTGTTTATTTCCTTGATATCACACCCTGTAATTTTCTTAGTCTTTAAATTGTTTGTGGGTTCTGTCGCCAAACTCCCCCGAGGCAGGTATGTATTCAGTCAGTCCTAGTCACAGCTGAATCTACAGCGTTTAACACAGCTCACGGGCACGAAGCAGGTGCTCAGTGAATAACCTCACTGACTGGCAAGGACTTAATTCACGTATATATACCGCAGAAGTAAACGCCTCTTGAAACCAGCTACCCACTGGAACTTCCTATTCACAGAGCTCAGGTGTAGCATTTCCTGTCTTAGTTTGCAAATTGCCTGATGCTAAGATTCTAGAACTGTACTTGGACACGTTTCGATTATTTGAAAACTCGGTTTGTTGGTTCTGGGGCCACAGTCCATTCAGCACAGAGTCTGGCTATTTCTGGCACTGCAGTGTCCCCTACTGGCTACAGATAAATCTGCAGTCTGGGGAAAGGCCCTACCCTCCAGGTCTCAAGCCAGGAATGGAACGGGGGTTGGGGGCTGATAAGAAATGGACTGTGAAGCAGTGATACTCCAGTTGTGGTTCCAGCTCTTCCAGCTGACGGATCTGCATCAGGGCGTCATCACCTGAGGCCTGTAGCTAACATCAGAGTCCACTCCTGGTGTTCCTCTTGTACTTTTGTTCATGATGTTTTTGACAATGCCACACAGGAAAAGAGCAAATACAAAATGTTCCATTGCTGAATGAGTCGCATTTAAGGCATTCAGGGAACTGACGGCAGAAACATATTTTTTATGGACTGACAATCAGCAGCCATACCGTAACAAAATGACTCAGAAGGTGGCATTCTTTGGTGCCCATATATTTCAACCCTGCCTCCTCTTTTTTTCTCAAAATGCTTTCGTTTAGACTTTTTATTTACTTATTTTTTCAGTGTCCTGGGTTCCAAAGGCTATTCTAATAACCAACATTAGACTTGAAGATTGTTATATCTCTTTGGGATAAAGTGAAAGTGAAGTCGCTCAGTCGTGTCCGACTCTTTGTGACCCCGTGGACTGTAGCCCACCAAGCTCCTCCGTCCATGGGATTCTCCAGGTAAGAATACTGGAGTGGGGTGCCATTTCCTTCTCCAGGGGATCTTCCCGACCCAGGGATCGAACCCAGGTCTCCCACATTGCAGGCAGAAGCTTTAACCTCTGAGCCACCAGGGAAGCCCAACATCAATCCATTTCATTATTTTGACTATTAACCCAATCGATTTCATTCCCCACCCCCACACCCCGACAATCAAAAATGGAAGGATTCAGATGAAGCTGTCTTTAGTGCCTGTATTCACAGAGATGCTGTGTATTTATCTGGTTGTGCTGGGGCTTAGTTGTGGCACGTGGGGTCTTCCATCTTTGTGGAGGCATCTGAACTCTTAGTTTGGTGTGTGGGACCTAGTTCCCTGAGCAGGGATTGAACCTGGGCCCTCTACACTGGGAGTACAGAGTCTTAGTCACTGGGCTACCAGGGAAGTTCCCATATCCCAGAGATATTTCTGAGAATTCTAGCCTGGGGAATAATGATGACACAGAGTTGATGTAGCCAACATCTTTATTCTTGTGCTGTCTCTTCTACTTAGGAATTTTAGGATCAGTATGCAGCAACCTGGGAAAGTTATTCTACAATAAAACAGAACTGCGTATCAATATTTTGATAACCTGCAGTATAAGTTCTATGATGTCTTTTTTCTGCACCTTTTTTTCCAACCTTGATACGGGTAACATTAGGAATCTACCTAGTTTGCATTTGAATATATCAGTATGCAGCAACCTGGGAAAGTTATTCTACAATAAAACAGAACTGCGTATCAATATTTTGATAACCTGCAGTATAAGTTCTATGATGTCTTTTTTCTGCACCTTTTTTTCCAACCTTGATACGGGTAACATTAGGAATCTACCTAGTTTGCATTTGAATAACTTCAATATATGCTGGTTTTTCCAGTAGTCATGTATGGATGTGAGAGTTGGACCATAAAGAAGGCTGACCACCGAAGAATTGATGCTTTTGAACTGTGGTGTTGGAGAAGACTCTTGAGAGTCCCTTGGACTGCAAGGAGATCAAACCAGTCCATCCTAAAGGAAATCAACCCTGAATATTCACTGGAAGAATGGATACTGAAGCTGAAGCTCCAATATTTTGGCCACCTGATGCGAAGGGCCAGTTCATTAGAAGACACTCTGATGCTGGGAAAGACTGAAGGCTGGAGGAGAAGGGGATGACAGGGGATGAGATGATTGGATGGTATCACCGACTCAATGGACATGAGCTTCAGCAAGATCCAGGAGCTTGTGATGGGCAGAGAAGCCTGGTGTGCTGCAGTCCATGGGGTCCCAAAGAGTCAGACACCACTGAGCAAATGAACAATAACAACAAAAATATGCCCTAGTTCCACTTTTTGATTTGACCCAGAGCAGCACAACAGCTCTCAAGTACTGCCTGTTTTCAGTTCAATTCAGTTCAGTCGCTCAGTCGTGTCCAACTCTTTGCGACCCCATGAATCGCAGCATGGCAGGCCTCCCTGTCCATCACCATCTCGCGGAGTTCACTCAAACTCACATAGAGTCCATGATGCCATCCAGCCATCTCATCCTCTGTCGTCCCCTTCTCCTCCTGCCCCCAATCCCTCCCAGCATCAGAGTCTTTTCCAATGAGTCAACTCTTCGCATGAGGTGGCCAAAGTACTGGAGTTTCAGCTTCAGCATCATTCCTTCCAAAGAAATCCCAGGGCTGATCTCCTTCAGAATGGACTGGTTGGATCTCCTTGCAGTCCAAGGGACTCTCAAGAGTCTTCTCCAACACCACAGTTCAAAAGCATCAATTCTTCGGCGCTCAGCTTTCTTCACAGTCCAACTTTCACATCCATTCATGACCACAGGATGGCCTCCTGGACTTGCAGAATCCCCAGATTCAACCCTGATTTCACCCTCCTCTTCTCTCAAACAGATTCTTTTGAGCTCCTCACATCACCCCGCAACCTGTCTCCTAAATCGGTCTCTTTTCAATCTGACTCCTCCGCCTGCCCTGTTCCTGACTTGGTGGCCATCCTCTGAGGTACAGTTGCAGTGAGGGGAGCTCACCACAAGCTTATCAGGGCTTGGAGGGGTCTTACTCCAACCCTGGGGCGGAGAGCTCACAGAAACAGACAGGAGATGGTACCACTCTCTCTGATCTCTGGATAAAGTCCACACATCTGATAATTTAACACAAATCTATTTTAAAAAATTTAAATTGGGATCGATATATATATATATATATATATATAGCCAAAATTGAGATCCATATATATATATATATATATATAGCCAGGTGCAAAAAGTATTTGGCATGGTGAACTTTTCCACGTGTATCTACCCTGGCACCACACCAGGCCATAGGACCCTTCCAGCCTCCCAGCAGATGGCCTGGTGCCCCTTCTCAGTCAGTAGTGTCCACAGCTCCCCCCCGCCCCCCGCTGCCATGCACACATACACACACTCCCAGTATTATTCGGACTTTATCACTAATAAACGAGTTAGGCTGGTTCTGGAATTTCACACAACTGAGGTCCTGCGACAGGGACTCCATTATGTCCGGCTCTTTTGCTCAGTGTGATGATTCTGATATTCAGCTTTGCGTGAATCAGCAGTTTGCTCCTCTGACTGGATGGATGTTCACCTGGAGATGGCCGGTGGGCTGCTTCCAGGTTTGGCTCATATGATAAGTCTGCCTCGAGCCTTGCTGTCCAAGCCCCCGGTGGCCCAGAGTCCTGGAGCAGAATGCCTGGGTCCCAGGCAAGTGCGGGCTCGCCTTCCAGGTCCAATGGCAGAGGAAAAGCAGCTGGACTTTGTGTTTTTTAAAGGATTTTAAAGACAGGATGAGGAAGAAGTGTATGTGATTAGCTCGTGGACTGTCCTTCAGATTGGTTGGTGGCGAGGTAACCTGGAGTCAACATCATCAACCTTCTGGTTCCAGCTGTTCGGCCGTCTACCTGCGTATGGTCAACAAGCAGTTAATTTCTGCCATCTGGTGGGGCTTCAGTGTGTGCAAAACACCATAAAGAATATGGCTCAGGATATTATCAATAGGGCTTCAAGGGAGGTTCAGCTGGTAAAGTACCTGCCTGCAACGCAGGAGACCCTGGCTCGATCCCCGGCTCGGGAAGATCCCTTGCAGAAGGAAATGGCAACCCATTCCAGTATTCTTGCCTAGAGAATCCCACGGACAGAGGAGCCTGGTGGGCTACAGTCCGTGGGGTCCCAAAGAGTTGGATACAACTTAGCGACTGAAGCACCACCACCAGTATCTCTAGCCATTGAGAGGGAACTAAATGTCTTTAACTTCGTTTCATGACTAAACTATTATATTTTATCTTGCTTGAGTGTTTTCTTTCTGTATTTTCTCACCTCTCTGATTAAGTTTACTTTTAGGAGCTCAGGGAAGGCCTAGGAAGTGCAAGTTTACCTGCAGAAAAAAGGCAGGTAGAGGACATGACAGGGATCTGTGTTCCAAGAAGACCCCCAAGCAGGGCCCTAAGATAACACTTACAGGCCTTGTGACTAACCAGCACCACCCCCCCTCTATGGGCCTCAGTCTCTTTGTCTGTGAAATGGGACAGTTGGCTCCCGAGGTCAAAGCCTGGCTGCTGTTTTCCTGACGAGTCTACTTTGCTTGACCTGCGTGGTGATACCTGAACTTTGAATTAGTTGCCAACCTGTAGAAATCTGGAAATTTGATCTAAAGCCAGTATTTGTGCCTCTTTTGAGAAAGGAGTCCTTCCCTCAGGGCTGTGGTGGGTGGGGCGAAGTGGGAGCCACTCCCTTTAGAGGTCTCCTTCAGTCTCTGTAACAACTCCAAAGGCCTGTGTGAATCTAAGTTTCTCTGAAAAGGATCCTGGGGTAGAGTGGTGGTGGCGTGTTACAGTTGCCAGATTTAGCACATTAAAAATATAGGACTTTGCTGTCCACCGGAAACCATCACAACATTCCTAAACGGCTCTGGGGGTGTGTTTGTGTGTGTTTATGGGATTTGGCCCTTCCTGACTGCAAGAACAGGGGCAAGTTTAAAGTGCAATTCTGATTCTTACCACCAGGAGGAAGCAGAGATTGCAAAATTGACGCGTTCCAGGCCCAGGCAACAGAGGAGGAGATGCTTGGATGGCATCACTGGCTCATTGGACACGAGTTTGACCCAACTCCAGGAGATAGTGAAAGATGGGAGGGAAGCCTGGTGCGCTGCCATCCACGCGATCGTGATGAGTCGGACACGACTGAGTTACTGAACAACAACCAGGCCCAGGAGCTCTACTCTGCCAGGTTCAGGGGCTACCAGGGCAGGAGGAGAAGGCAGCGGAGAGCAGACGGTGAGGACAGGATCTGGGGATGTGCCTGACCCAGTGTCCGACACCAAGCGGAGGCCAGAGGGCGAGAGGTCATAGCAGGTATTGCTGTTCAGTTGTCCCAATGAGTTTGGTGTTTTGAAGAAACAACCAAAGTCCTCAGGGCTCTAAGTGGTAAGCGGGGTGGTCAGAGGAGTGGAGGAGACACCGGAAGGAGGTGCAGGACCCATGGGCCACGGTAAGAACCTGAGCTTTCACTCTCCCGAAAGCCAGGAGCCATGGAAGGCTTCTGAGAAGCAGAGGGACATGATCTGACTGCAGTTTCGAAAAGAACCATCTGGTAGGAGATCGCTCACGGGGCAGGGGGCGGGTGGTGGGGAGCCGGGTGGAAGCAGGGAGACCAGCGGAGAGGCTGTTGCAGTTGCTGGGGTGAGAGGAGATGGTGGCTGAACCAGACTGATGCTGGGGGAAAGGGTGGGATTCCGAATACGTTTTGAAGGATGAGCCAGTAGGATCTGCTGCTGGAGGGGTCGTGGGAAATGAGAAAAAGAAAGGAGTCAAGAATGACCCCAGAGGTTTTTGCTGAAGCAACTGCTAGGAGCGGGTTGCATTTTCAGAGACAGGACGCCCACAGGAGAGAGCCATCAGCACGTGTTACAGAGGACACACTGTGTGAGGCCCAGCCAGCATGATCCTGGAGACTGGAGAGGGGAGACAGACAGTAACCTCTCACTCACAAGTAAAGAGAAGATGCTGGCTGGTTGGCAGGGCCACACAGATCACAACAGGGTCATGAGGGCTTCATGCCACCTAAGAGCAGCCAGAAGCAGCTTTCAGCAAGAGACCTTGACCCTTTAGGAGAGAACAGAGCGCCTCACCGCCTCACTACCCTGCTCAAGGGGTTTGGGAGACCCTCCAGTTCCCTGATAGCTCAGTTGGTAAAGAATTCGCCTGCAATGCCCGGGACCCTGGTTCGACTCCTGGGTCAGGAAGATCCGCTGGAGAAGGGATAGGCCACCCACTCCAGTATTCTTGGGCTTCCTTTGTGGCTCAGCTGGGAAAGAATGTGCCTGCAATGCAGGAGACGTGGGTTCGATCCCTGGGTTAGGAAGATCCCCTGGAGAAGGGACAGGCTACCCACTCCAGTATTCTGGCCTGGAGAATTCCATGGACTGTGTAGTCCACTGGGTTGCAAAGTGTCAGATACGACCGAGCAACTTTCACTTTCCTGTGCCCAGGGACTCTCAGCAGCTGCCACCTCACCGTGGGGACTGACACGTCCCCCCGGACCCTGAGGCTCCCCCTTCATTTCCCTACAATCAGCTCCATCTCTGGGCTTTTTCATTTCCTCCAGAGCCACCCCTACCCCCTGCCTTGCTCATATCCTGTTGATCCAGACCCTTCATCCACCAGCGCTACCCCCAACCCCGCTCTGTTATGACTTGGCTTAGGAGGGCATCACTCTGATGTCTGCCCCCCGGGTCATCGGGCCATCTCCCCATCTCCCCGTGTGTTTCCATCTCTGTGTCTTTTCTCCCCTTCTAATAAGAACAGTAATTGTGTTGGCTTAAGGACACACCCTACGACTTCACCTTAGCTAATTACATCTGCGATGACTGTTTCCGAATAAAATCACGTTCTGAGATGCTGAGGCTTAGGACTTTGATATAGCTTTTCAGGGGGATGTAGCTCATCCCAAGACAGCTTCGTTGTTGCGGTGATGAGCCAGCCTGCGTGTCTACATTGCCCAAGAGTTGTGCCCCGTGGGAGGGCTTTGCAGATGAGGTGGCTCCCAGGGGCCAAGGACAATTGTCAGGAGAAGGGGGCAGCTGTGCTGTTGAGCGGGCAACACTCACGGCAGCCGGGAGGTGGGTGCCTCAGCCCAGAGAAGGGAGCTGGGTGGGGTATCCTCAGCTTCTGGACAGGCAAGCTGTTCAGCCTCTCTGTGCCTCATTCCCTTCACTTAGAAAACAGGGCTTGTAACCTGTGTGGTGGTGATTTAGTCACCAAATCGTCTCCGACTCTTTGCGGCCCCATGGGCCGTAGCCCGCCAGGCTCCTCTGTCCCTGGGATTTCCCAGGCAAGAATGCTGGAGTGGGTTGCCATTTCCTTCTCCAGGGGATCTTCCCGACCCTGGGTTCGAACCCTGGTTCCCTGCATTGCAGGTGGTCTCCTGCATCGCATAGACTGTGCACATTAGGGAAAGGTGAGGAGTAAAGTCGTTTACATTCTTAGGACTGTGTTTGACGCACAGCAAGTTCATTACCAGTTACCTCTCAGGCCACAGTGGGCGCGCCAGCCTCTGAGAAGCAGCAGGGCTGTCTCAGTCTCAAAGACGGGCCCCTGCTCAGCCTCCTGGCTGATTCAGGAAAGCCCTCAGACGACTTAATTCACCACAAACACCACTGCAGAATGAGCCCTACGAGGTCAGCCACTTCAGTCCTCTGCGACCATTTTGCAGATGGGGAAACTGAGGCCCGGCCAGGAGCTTACCCAAGTAACGCACGGGAGGCAGCACAGCAGTCTTTCAGGGAGGTGTCTTGGCATAGACAGACTGGGCTTGAAGCGCAGCTGGGTGGCCTTGGGTCAGCTCCTCTGCCTCTCCAGGCCCCAGGTTTCTTGTCTATTAAAGGAGTCATCACTGTACTTATGATTGAACGTGAAATGCTCTCTCTAGTGCTTACTAAATGTCAGCTCTGGTGTCACATCAGCATTATCAGGAAACACGTGGCTCGTATGCGGCCCTCCAGGAAGGAGGGGGGCTTCCTAGCCCAGGATACTCTGGCCCCAAGCAGGGAGGCAGGGTGGGGGTTTCAGCCCCTGCACACTGATTCCAGCCTCAACAGAGGCCCCGTCTGGCCTGGGCTGTGGTCCCACCCATCCTGGTGGCCTGTCACTCACCTCCCTGGCGCATGGAGCTGCTTAATTGCATAGATGGTGGTGCTGTCGCCAAGGCCTCGTTCGTCAGAGCCGTGTGGTCTCAGCCGTGCTTGGCTGAGAGGTACATTCATTATGCAGACAGCTTCGAGCGGGACTTCCAGAGGGACGGGCCGAGGAGGGAGGCGAGCAGGCACGCTCCATTCCTGGGGCTCAGCAGGCCTCTCATCCCGCGGCTGATTGCCACGCGGGCCCACTCTGTGAAGGGTGCTGTCCTCAATGCTTCACAAATGTCAGCTCACAACAGGCCCTTGAGGACGGTTATCTGTGCGGATGGTTACTGTGCCCGTCCACGTCTTGTAGGTGCGTCATGAAGGACTGAAGCTGAAGCTCCAATCCTTTGGCCACCTGATGCGAAGAGCCAACTCATTAGAAAAGACCCTGATGCTGATGCTGGAGAAGGAAACGGCAACCCACTCCAGTATTCTTGCCTGGAGAATCCCACGGACAAAGCAGCCTGGCTGGCTGCAGTCCCTGGGGTCGCAAAGAGTCGGACACGGCTGAGCGACTGGCACACACACACACATGCCAGGAAAGATTGAGGGCAGGAGGAGAAGGGGACGACAGAGGACGAGATGGTTGGAGGGCATCACTGACTCAATGGACATGAGTCTGCGCAAACGGGGAGACGGTGAAGGACAGGGACGCCTGGTGTGCTGCAGTCCATGGGGTCGCAAAGAGTCAGACACAACTTAGCGTCTGAACACCAACAGCCAAGGCCCAGAGAAGCGCAGTGACAACTCCAGTTTCACTCAGATCAAAAGTGGGGCCAGTGGCTCCCGGCAGCCTCTCAGTGACAAGGGTATTGCTAAGTGTGACATCACTGGTAGTTTCCAGGCACTGGGAGTTCACAGGTGTCAGAGGCGGTGCTAAGCCCCTTTCTGAATGGACTCTGAGATAAGGATGAACAGCCCCTTTCATAAAAGGCCCCTGGAGGGTGCAGGCGCTTGCCCCAGGCCATACGGCCATCCAGGAAACAGCTGCTGGGTCTTCATCTTCTTTTTTTTTTTATATGTATATTCTTTTATTTATTTATTTATTTGACTGAGCTAGGTCTTAGTTTCAACATGAAAGCTCATTAGATGTGGGATCTAGTTCCCTGGGCAGGGATCAAACCCAGGGCCCCTGCATTGGGAGGACAGAGCGTTAGCCACTGGGCCACAAGGGAAGTCCCTGCTTTGGCTTCTTAAATAAGACAGTTCTGGTTCTCAGCCTGGGCCTTAACCACTCCCTCTGCTTGGGGGAGGTCCTTGCCCCTCTCTGGACATCAGTGCACTTTTTAAAAAAACTTATTTATTTGGCTGAGCGGGGTCTTAGTTGCGGCATGTGGAATCTAGTTCCCTGATCGAGGATCGAACCCGTGCCCCCTGCATTGGGAGCAAGAAGTCTCAGCCACTAGACCACCAGGGAAGCCCCCTCAGTGCCTTTTTTAATCCATCAGTTCAGTTCAGTCACTCAGTTGTGTCCGACTCTTTGCAGCCTCATGGACTGCAGCACGCCAGACCTCCCTGTCCATCACCAACTTCCGGAGTTCATCCAAACTCAAGTCCATTGAGTCGGTGATGTCATCCAACCATCTTCATCTGTCATCCCCTTCTCATCCTGCCCTCATTCTTTCTCAGCATTAGGGTCTTTTCCAATGAGTTGGTTCTTCACATCAGGTGGCCAAAGGATTGGAGCTTCAGCTTCAGCATCAGTCCTTCCAATGAATATTCAGGATTGATTTCCTTTAGGATTGACTGGTTGGATCTCCTTGCAGTCCAAGGGACTCTCAAGAGTCTTCTCCAACACCACAGTTCAAAAGCATCAATTCTTTGGCACTCAGCTTTCTTTATAGTCCATCTCGCACATCCATATATGACTACTGGAAAAACCATAGTTTTGACAATATGGACCTTTGTCGGCAAAATAATGTCTCTGCTTTTTAATATGCTGTCTAGGTTGGTCATAGTTTTTCTTCCAAGGAGCAAGTCTCTTAATTTCATGGCTACAATCACCATCTGCAGTGATTTTGGAGCCTAAGAAANAAACCATAGTTTTGACAATATGGACCTTTGTTGGCAAAATAATGTCTCTGCTTTTTAATATGCTGTCTAGGTTGGTCATAGTTTTTCTTCCAAGGAGCAAGTCTCTTAATTTCATGGCTACAATCACCATCTGCAGTGATTTTGGAGCCTAAGAAAATAAAGTCTGTCACTGTTCCCATTGCTTCCCCATCTGTTTGCCATGAAGTGATGGGACAGGATGCCACAATCTTCATTTTTTGAATGTTGAGTTTTATGCCAGCCTTTTCAATCCATAAACAAGTCTTTACCCAGCTCCCTACACTGAACAACAGCTAGACTGTGCTGGGGGATGGGGCAGGTACAGAAGGTGGAGAGATCTCAAGTTTCTGCCCCGAGGGTGTCAGATACCCACTTCCAGCCCCGTAGTTGTTTTGTCATCAGTCGTGTTTGACTCCGCGACCCCATGGACTGCAGCACACCAGGCTTCCCTGTCCTTCACTATCTCCTGGAGCTTGCCCAAACTCATGTCCACTGAGTCAGCCAACCACCTCATCCAACCACCTCATCCTCTGCCGCTCCCTTTTCCTCCTGCCCTCAATCGTTCCCAGCATCAGGGTCTTTTCCATTGAAAAGGCTCTTTGCATCAGGTGGCCAAAGTATTGGAGCTGCAGCTTCAGCATCAGTCCTTCCAGTGATTGGTTTGATCTTTCTGTCCAAGTGACTCTTGGGAGTCTCCAGCCCTGAAGATCCTGCAGACCTGTGTTTCTCTGGGTGCAGACCACATGGATTGAATGGAATTTCCACCGGCTACAAGGAATCAGATTTTGCACTCTTTGCTTTTAATTAAAAAGCCTTAGGAAGAGAACAGGTTCTCCACCCAGAACCTCAAGAGGGTTATTTGAGACATTTAACAAATCAATATACAGTGTAACAAGTTTGAGAATTTAGAAAAGTCTTACATGTACACGTTAAAACGTTCAAACAACACAGGAGGGTGAAGTAGGAACTTCAGCTCCTCGCCCTCCACTCTGCCTCCTGGAACTACTGGCAAGAGAAAACTGCTCTCCTGATGCTATTGATCACTTCCTCGGAGCCAAACACTCCCCTGGGCACTGGGGACAGCAGGGGACCAGACACAGCCCCTGCAGAACCAAGGATAATGACCGTGGTTTTTAAAGTTTATTTGAGTGCTTGCTGAGAGTGGCCAGACGGGATCCTGATTCTTTTAACAGTGCCATGATTGTGCCCCTTTTATAAAAGAGGAGAAGGGAGCATCTCCAAATCATGATTTCCTAGACTTTGTCTGAGTTCAGCCTGTCACTGCAGCACTTGGACCAGCTGTGCTCAAATACAGGTTCCTGGGCTTGCACTCACCTGCTTCTCAGAACGGGGTGAGGAGCCTGCATTTTACACACACAGCCTGGGAGTCTGTTATTCTTCAGCCGTGCCTGACTCTTTGTGACCCCATGGACTCACTGCAGCATGCCAGGCACTCCTGTCCTTCCCCATCTCCTGGAGTTTACGCAAACTCTTGTCCACCGAGTCGGTGATGCCATCCAACCACCTCATCCTCTGCCACCTTCTGCTTTTGCCTTCAATCTTTCCCAGCATCAGTTTTGAGGACCACTGCCCCAGCTGCCCTGGGAGGTGGCAGGGTGAAGAGACCATTGAGGTAGTCGCATTCTGAAGTGACAAACACTGGTGGGGACGGGGGCAGCCAGGGCAAAGGTGCAGAGGGGAGCGGCCTCACCTGCTGGGTTTCTCTGAAGCTGAGCCTCCTGCAGGTCTAACTGCCTCCATCTCAAGACTTCCAGCCCTACCAAGTCTCTCCCCCTCCTTCCCAAGATGTGCAATTATTCCAGCTGGCAATCCCAGCTGCTTTTTTTCCATTATCTTATTAGTCAAGCAGAACATTAATTAAATGTGAGAATAATAGGCCCAGAGATGAAAAAAATAATTATAAAGCCGAAGCAAGTCCATTCACAGGGCTTTGCGGTAGCTGGGCCCTTGACTTTGTGACAGTGAGGAAGACTGTCACCCGGACATTCCCACCCTGCCAGGTGACTCGAGGTAGCACCTTTAGATGTGTGTGGGGGATAGGGGAAAGTGCATGGAGATGCTGAGTCCAGGGAGCCTTGGAAACCAGGGTCACCTTGGCCACCATGGGGCTCTGTGAGGGAGGGGCAGGATGTGGGCCACCACCCAGGAATAAACTAGACCCTGTGGGAAAAGAAGCCCAACTGCCTCTCTTCACCCCATCCTCCCCCTCTGCTGGCTTCCCCCTGGTGAACTCCTATTCATCCTTCAAGGCCCAGCCCAAAAGACCCCAAATCTGGGAAGCAGAGCTAATCCTTGCATTTCCCTGGCTAGGAGCAGCTCTCTGTCACAGTTCAGGCTCCTATTCCCATGTCTGTCCCTGTTATGGTCCTCAAAACAAGGCCTGGCCCTGAGCAGGTGTGGATGAACAGGTATTTTGGCAAGACAAGTGCCGGAGCTGGTCAGCTCTGCTTCCAAACCCCTCCTTTCAAATTAAGTATTGTCTCGACATCCAGCCTGTACCGAACAAGTATGCTGGAGTTGTGTGTACTGTTTGAAGTGGCATTCAAGGTCACTTTGTGACCTCAGCCTCACCTCCTTCTTTACCAGTTCTTCCTAAGCATGTTCCTGGCCCAGCTACGTCCAATTCACTGGGGGCACCCCCTGGACCTACCTGGTCAGAGGCTCAGGGAGTTTGCAGAGCACCAGTTTGCAGATAGCACTGGGCAGTGGGAAGAGGTGGCGATGGACAAAGTCGCTGGAAGCCAAAGAGCCCGGCCACTCGCCAACCCCTAGCCCCAACCCTCACCCCACCCACTCAGCAGTTCTTTGCCAAGAAGTACATTTATCTAAATTAAACACGGTGCTCCTAATGAAACAATGAGTGTTATTACACACTCTGCTACCTCCCGGCAAAGCCTCTGATTGACTCAGCCACCCTGAGAAGGCTCTGAGAATGCGGGTGTAGTCCACCCCCATCCTGCCAGAGGAAGGGGCTTGGATACTGGAAGCCAGCTCGGCAAGGCCCACCTGCTTCATTCACTGAGGTCTACAGCTGGAACACCCACCCACAGGAACTGCGGTGTGGGGAAGTCAAAGTGGACCCGTGGAGAGAGTGGACCCTTTTCCAGCCTCCTTCCTTCCTGGCTTTGTGCTCAAACACTGAGCCCATGACTGAGCTGCTGGGACCTTCCCCAGCAGCCCTGACCCACCAGCTTGAGGCCCCTCCTGGGTTAAGTGTCATGATCGACCCCCGGCTTGGCTCCGTGAACCCTTGAACCCTCACGCCTTTTGCTCTTCCCTTCTCCTTCGGTAACTTACAAGGATCCCAGGAGCAAAGCTAACGCTTACTGAGCACCTCCTCTATGCCCGGCTTTGGATTCCTATCTGGATTGTCACTGCTGCAGCCCCTATAGGTCCCACTCTTTCCAGCCTGGGGAGGGAATGGAAGAAACAGGAGATGTTTCTGCCTGGTTCTTTTGGGTCACTTGCTCTGGGCACCTGGCCACCCTGCCTCGAGGAAGCCCAGGGGCCTTGGAAAGGCCACACGTAGGTTTTCCAGGCCACAGACCTGGCTGAGGTCCCAAGCAACAGCCAGTATCAGCTGCTAACTGAGGGGACCTTCAAGGTACTTCCAGCCTCAGTCACTTTCTGACTGTAACAGCACAAGAGACCCTGAGGGGGAGCCCCCCACCTGAACCCGGTCGGCCCGCAGACTTGTCCAGACAATAACCGACTGTTCTGTTATTCTGCCAGTTCTTGTAAGCTGCTAAACCTGGGGTTGATTCCTTAGACAACAACAGAAACCCGGGGACTGAGCAGTAGGGGTGTGGAGATTCTGAAATGACTACGTTTCCCCTTCTTAGCAGAGAGAGAGCTTGTGAAGGAAGTGAAGTGCTAACCTACAGAGTCAAAATTTTTGCCTCTTTGGCTTCTAGACTTTTAGACACAGAAGTCATAACCTTCATGCCAGCTGTGTGGCCTTGCGGAAGTCACTTTCCCTCTCTGAGCTTCGGTCTTATGAAGGACGTGATGTGCTTGGCGCTCACTCGGCTCTCCTTGTCTGCTCTCATCTCCACAGGACTGAGTGCCCTTCACATCTCCCTAGACACCCTTCTTCTCCACTCTCAGGCCATCCTGCTCCTGGGGACACACGCATGCCCCTTCCTGCCTCCCTGGGTGCTGGAGCGAGATGGGAGCCAGGCAGTCGATGGCCAGCCCTCCCTGGATGAGTTCTCTGCTCGTTAGAAGGGCCAGCCGCCTCTGCCTCCCTCCCTTCCAACTCGGCAGGTACCTGATTCAGGGCAGGAGTAAAACAGCTAGCAATCTGCTTCTCACCCCACCTGCTCAGAGTCAGAGAGTCTGCCCCTGCACTAGAGTAGGACCTAGATGGAGATCTAGACCATTAATTTCACTCCTGAGAATTAAGCTAAAGACATGATCTAAAACGTGAAGATATTCACTGAAGCATGGCTAAGAATAACGAAGCCCTGGAAAGAATTTAAATGTGCATGAAGCGTGACCCTTCATCTCTAGGGCCTTAGAGAGTAGAGCAGAAAGAGGCTGGGTTTTGGATTCAGACGGACCTGGGTTTGAATCCCACTCTGTGTGTCTCTGTCTGTCCCTGTTGAATGTTCCTGTGTGTCTGTCTTCATGTCTCCGTGTGTCCTTGTGTGTGTCTGAGTCCCTGTATTGGTCTCCACGCATGTCCATCCGTGTGTGCTGAACGTGTGACACTTTTCTCTGCCACCTTCCCCACACCCCACCTGCCTGTCCATTCCATCCTGTCTTAGGAGTTGGCAACCCTGACCTTGGTCTGCCTCGGACCAGCCTAGTGGCTGTGACCTCTGCCCTCCCTCCCAGGCCCAGGGGAAGTGCCAGGACTTGGTAAATCCTCCTTGAAACCCCAGCCCCCACAATCCTGACAGCTGCAGCAAGTCCGTTTGTGACTCTCTGAATGCAAACTGAAAAATGACCGGCACTAATTGTGAGAGGAGTGTGTCTCTCTCTGCGCGACTCCAGCCAGAATGTATTAAATGTTCTGAAAATTTCAGTTCATTTCCCGACCTGTTGGACTCGAGAGGCTCATCAATCACGAGGAGGCGCCTTTGGCGTGAAGAGCATCCACAGGGCTCTGCCCATCCCCGCAGAGGGTGTCGCAGTGTCCCGGCCCCCTTCTCAAGCCGCATCCCTGAAGAGACCAAGCTTATCTTTGATCAGAGCGTAGTCATCACTGCGCTCCCCTCTCCGGGCCGTGGAACACTGGCTGGACTGCAATTGGAAGACGGAGGGGGTGGGAGCATGGTGACGGAGAGGGGTCTCCAAGTCTATTGCCAGCAGGGCATTCAGAGACCCCTTCCCTGGGGCTCTCTATTTGACCATCCGGATCCACTCTCCACTTCCCCTCGCTGCTCCGTGTGCGTGGAGCAAGCCAGTCTTCATCAACGGCTTCCTGGGCCCCTGGTTCTCTTTTGGGTTTGGCCGATGGAGTCTCCTAGGGAAGATCAGAGGTGGGAGGAGAAAGAGGCTGCGGTGTTTAGATCCCTGGTTCCTCTCTGGGCCGGGGGGGTCCCTGGACTGAAGGTTACAGCTCTGGCCACCTCCCTCTCTACTCAGCCCCTGCCTTCCCTGGGTTCTGGTGACCACTGACCCCTCTGTCTCCCTTCAGGCTCGGAGGTGTTGACAGGGATCCTTCGCCTTTCCCGGGTGCTGCACGGTACCTCGTACACTCTGCCTATATTTTTACAAATATCCCCTTTATTGACTTGTACTCAAACTCTCCAGTTGGAAGATGCCATCTATTTCTTGGCCTGATTGTGACCAATATGCTTTTGCTACCCAGACCACAAGCAGACACACTTTTGATGTTTTAAATTAAAAAAAAATTAACTCTGTTTCCGATAATAAATGCTCCCCCAATTAAAAAAAAATTTAAAAAGAAAAAATTAACTAAAAACAAACAAACAAAACAAACAGGAAAAAAAAAAAAGCTAGAAAACAAAACCAAAAAAAGTGCCCATTGGGGAAAAGTCAGAAAATAAAAAGCAATCTTTCCCAAGTATCTGCTCTGTTCCAGGCCAGCATGATACCAAGAACATTCCACATTCCCTTACATGACCCCCGTGAGGAAGGTTTTACTCCCTTCAATGTAAAGATGAGGAACCTGTGGAATGGAGAGGTGACGATACCTGCCCCAGTCACGAAGCAAGGCCGTGGTGGGCTGAGGAATGGAGTCTCACAGTCCAGAGTGCTTTCTGCAGTCCCACCCACCTCCTCAGACGCCCTTGCTTATCTGAGCATCATTCTTACTGTCCTGAATAGCTCTCTGGCCCCAAAACCAATAAAGGAAATTCTACTTGCTGCAGCCACTAGGCCCCCAGGATAGCCCTGGAGATGAGTTTAGCCTAACCTTTGCCATGGCCAGGCCAGGATGTTTGTGATGGAATGGTCTGGCTCACCTCTGTTTTCCACTTGTGGGCTCGAGTGGAGAGAAGCCCTTCCTTGCGATTTCTCCCCCAAGAATCCATGCCCTAGATCTGCGCCCACAAATAACTGCTGGCTAAGTGCTGCTGTAGGCATCGTCCTCGCCGTGGCAAGGGCAAAGCGGGTCTGCGGGAGGCAGTGAGGCTCCTGTACGTCCTCCTCATCTCCAGCTGCACGAGGCGGCCCCTCCTGAGTGCCTGACCCTCTCTGCTCCAGCTTTTCTGATGTCACCCGTTCTCCAGCACCCCAAATTGCCCCCTCCTCACACTTCACACTTGACTGATCTTCTCCAGTCCACAGAGACGTCGTCCATGGTGACCCACCTTCGGTGCTATATGTCTCGGCACGTAGCTGTTCTCGAGCTGTTTATACTGTTTTTCGAGTCAGTTAGTTGCTTAGTTGACAGTCCTGGGTCTTTGTTGCCGAGTGCTGACTTTCTCTAGTTGCGGTGAGGAGGGGCTCCTCCAGCTGCGATGCCTGGGCTTCTCATCGGGGTGGCCCCTCTTGTTGCGGAGCACAGACTGCAGGGCGCGAGGGCTCCCTAGTGGCATGCAGGCTCAATAGTTGAGACGCGCCAGCTCAGTTGCCTCGCAGCATGCGGCATCGTTCCGGATCAGGGACTGAACCCGTGTCCCCTGCCTTTGCAGGTAGCTCCTTAACCACTAGACCACCTGAGAAGTCGATTTAAGCTGCGTGTGTCGAGGCCCCCGGTTGCCCTGTGCGTGCTCGCGTTCTGTCTTGCTCAGTTGTGTCCGACTCTTTCTGTTGGTGAACACATCCACCCCACGAGGGAGATGCCCCCTGGCACTACAAAGACGGAGTGCCCGTGCCTGGGACCCTCCCAGATCTCGCCCTAGGTGTCTCCTCATCTCACTGTGCATCTGCGTCCTTTGTGATGTTGTTCAGTCGCTCAGTCCTGTCTGACTCTTTGTGACCTCAAGGACTGCAGCCCACCAGGCTCCTCTGTCCATGGGATTATCCTGGCACCAATCCTGGAGTGGGTTGCCATTTCCTCCTCCAGGGGATCTTCCCAACCCAGGGATTGAACCTGCATCTACTAAGGCTCCTGCCTTAGCAGGCAGATTCTTTACCCTTGAGCCACCTGGGAAGCTCTCCAGTTGACCTAGGAGTTCCATAAGGCAGGAAACCAATTTACTTCTATCTCACTCACTCACTTGCTCATTCATGGATTTACTCATTTATTCACCCCCGACTCGTCCATTCATTCATTCACTCAATCTCCGTAAAGCACTAGTATCCTTAAAATTTCTGGCCTCCTTTTGGCTACATACAGATGAGGCCAGGAGAAACCATCCATCTTTTGAAAGTCCAGTTCAGATATTGTCCATGGGGCCAATGGCCCTATGTCAGGTAAGGCCTTGAACTTGCTTTGTTTTCTCAGAGACTCATGAGACTTTGGGTCACTTCCTCACAGGAATACTTCTCAGGTAGAACTGGAGCTACCTCTGAAAGGTGCAGGATAAGTAACCAAGAGGCTAGAGCTTGTGAACCAACAGGTGGAGCAAAGCTCCCTGCCCCTCATGGCCAGGTACATTTTTAACAGCTGACAGGCTGTGTACCATGTTAGTTAAGAGTCAAAGATTTGGTCTTCTACCTAGTGACCTTGGGCAAATTGCCCAAACTTCTGGGTTTCAGCTTTTTCATCTGTAAAATGGGAACAACTATAATACTTACATTAATTTTTATGAGGATTTAATGTAATAATGCATGGGAAAAATCCTTAGCATAAGGACTAGCCTGTAGTTACCAATTAGTTAGCTGAAAACTTTAAAAAACTATTATTATTTTCATTTTCATTGTACAGAAGGAAAACTGAGCTAGAGACGTTAGGTAGGGTACCTAATCCCCTCTCCCCTCCAGCAAACCATTGGCTGAGCTGGTACTTGAATGCAGACCTGTAGATAGAGTTTGTGGCAGAAGCTAAGACAGGGGAATTTGCTCTGGTATCAGTCACATGATTCTTCTTCCCTGTGTTGGGGTCCCTTTACTTCTTTGAGTGTCGTCTGTTAGTCATTAGGTTGCAAGTGACAGAAAGGACAGCAGAAACTGACTCAAACAGTGTATTAAAAAGCAGAGACATCACTTTGCTGACAAAGGTCGTACAGTCAAAGCTATGATTTTTCCAGTAATCATATACGGATGTGAGAGTTGGACCATAAAGAAGGCTGAGCCCTAAAGAATTGATGCTTTTGAAATGTGGTGCTGGAGAAGACTCTTGAGAGTCTATTGAACGGCAAGGGGATCAAAGCAGTCAATCCTAAAGGAAATCAGTCCTGAACGTTCACTGGAAGGACTGATTCTAAAGCTGAAGCTCCAGTACTTTGGCCACCTGATGTGAAGAGCCGACTCATTGGAAAAGACCCTGATGCTGNCTATTGAACGGCAAGGGGATCAAAGCAGTCAATCCTAAAGGAAATCAGTCCTGAACGTTCACTGGAAGGACTGATTCTAAAGCTGAAGCTCCAGTACTTTGGCCACCTGATGTGAAGAGCCGACTCATTGGAAAAGACCCTGATGCTGGGAAAGATGGAGGGCAAGAGGAGAAGGGGGGCGAGAGAGAATGAGAGGGTTAGATGTCATCATGGATATAAGTCTGAGCAAGCTCTGGGAGACAGCGGAGGACAGGAAAGCCTGGCGTGCTGCAGTCCATGGGCTCAGAGTCAGACAGGACCTAGCAACAGCAACAGCAACCGGGAAACACAAAAGGAGGGCTTTGGAGGGTCCAGGCAGCAATGACTTTCCAACCGTGTTATCCCAGCACTGCCTTAATGCTGGTGCGAGTGTCCCCCCGAGACTCTGGCATGTCTCCACCCAAGAGTCTAAGTCCCCGGAGAGAGTGGGTTCCATAGGCCAAGCTTGGCCCACATGCCGGTTCCTTGTACTGGGATGCGCTGGTGTGGCTGGTGTGCCATCAAGGCCGCTCTGGATAGAGATAAGGCACCTCCCCAGGAGAAAAGGTGGCTCCTTCTGCTTCAGTTCAGTTCAGTTCAGTGGCTCAGTCATGTCTGACTCTTTGTGACCCCATGGACTGCAGCATGACAGGCTTCCCTGTCCATCACCAACGCCTGGAGCTTGCTCAAACTCATGTCCATTGAGTCGGTGATGCCATCCAACCANAGGTGGCTCCTTCTGCTTCAGTTCAGTTCAGTTCAGTGGCTCAGTCATGTCTGACTCTTTGTGACCCCATGGACTGCAGCATGACAGGCTTCCCTGTCCATCACCAACGCCTGGAGCTTGCTCAAACTCATGTCCATTGAGTCGGTGATGCCATCCAACCATTTCAGTCATGGCTCCTCCTGCTTCCCAGAGGTCAAAGGATGGATATAGGAGGCCAAAATACAATGGCATCCACTCCAGACTCAAAGTGACTTCCCATGAGGCAATGAGAAGGAGCACTTGAACTCTTAGGAGGGACAATGAGCCTCTCCTTGGACCAAACTAACTGGACGTCTCCGTCAGCACCCTTTCCTCCATCTCTTGTCACCCTGACTCATGGCCCAATGTTAGAGGCAGATTAATACCTGCTCCCCAACTTGCAATATTCAGAGTTCAGCCTCCATGTATTCCGAGGACAAGCTCTAATTAGCCCGGAACGTTGGCATAGAGCCTGCTTGTGGCTGACAGCAAGATAAATATACCTAAATGGCCAAAGTGATTTGCAGTTGGTTTTCATTTTTCTCCTGTAATAAGAGGAGCGGTGGCTGGGGTGGGGGCTTGTCACCTCTGGCGGGCCTGATGGATGATGTGGTGTCTCATCCGCCGGTGACTGTGGCCCACAGGCAGCCCGCGGTTTATCACCATCCCCGCCCCAACCCACCCAAAGCGCTTCTGAACTCATCAGAGTTGGCGTATATCCTCCCTGGAGGATCCAAAGATAAGCTTCGTGATGTTTAAAAAGTGAGAGTCTCACTTTTCATAACGGGCCCTGAGACGTCAGAGTCTGGGCTGATTGGCTTGAGGTCTGGATTCCTTCAAAACATTTTCTGTTAAAAAAATAAAACTCCCTCTAATTTAGTGAGGAGAAGATATAAGCAAAACATCAAAGAAAATTTTGTGAAAGGAAAAAGAATTCTCCATATGCATCAACATCCTAACACTAGTTGTTTTCAACTGGGTACAGCCCCTTCCAGTGGGATAAAGTAGGAATTTTTATTTACTTTAATAAAGCATTTTATTATTTTTAAATTTTTATTTATTTTTGGCTGCACTGGGTTTTCTCCATTTGCGGTGACTGGAGGTTGGTTTTGTGTTGTGGAACACAGACTCTAGATAACTGGGCTTCTGTAACTTTGGTGCATAGGCCTAATTGCCCCCAAGGGATGTGGGTCTTCCCCAGACCAGGGATTGAACCCGTGTCCCCTGCATTGGCGGGCAGATTCTTAACCACTGGACCACCAGATATGTCCCAGTGGGCAAGTTTTAGAATAACACAAACCTGATTCAAAGCCAAGTTCCTCTGTTTCCTGGCTGTGTGACCCTGAATAGGTCATTTTGCTTCTCCGAGCCTCGGATGCTTTCAAGAGGCAGAATCATTTTGCCCTCATACGCCTGCGTGCATTGAATGAGAAAAAGATGTGTGCGGGGCACCCAGGCGTTGGTTGCTACACGCAATCTCTTTCTGCTGTCCCTCTCCACGTTCCTTCCTCAGCGCCCACTGTGTGCTAAACTCTCTGGGAGGTGAACACGCTGTGTCCGCGGGGGAGCTGCTTCCGCTGTAATAACACGTGTCAACTCCCCGGGCTAGCTAGCAGAGTGTGCGTGTGCAGCATCTGCTCAGCTGCTTAGCCGCGTCTGACTTCTCGCAGCCCCCTGGACTGTGGCCCACCAGGCTCCTCGGTCCATGGGATTCTCCAGGCAAGGATACTGGAGTGGGTTGCCATTCCCTTCTCCAGGGCATCTTCCTTTGATCCAGGGATTGGACCCGCATCTCTGCATTAGCAGGCGGGTTCCTTACCACTAGCGCCACCTGGGAAGCTTCAGCTAGCAAAGAATAAAGAAGAAAAGAATTTACAGGTCAGTGTGAAAGGAGGCAACAAGAGTGGTCCATGCGCAAGTGAAACACCGGACCTACAGCCATATGTCTTCCCCAGATGGGGTCACCAGTGACTAACTGGACCCTAAGATGATCACAGACCCTGCCCCACACTGAGCCACAGATAATGTGTGTGATTCAGGTACATCCTGACCTGTATCCCTGGGCACAAACACACGTGCACACCGCACAGACACTGACTGCACACACGCCCATACGCACACGCAAGCCGCCTGTGTGATGCAGTCGTGCGCCCGAACACCTCTGTGCACACGCTCCACGCCACCTACACGCAGTGGACAACACTCTCCAGAGCCGCTCTCGTGAGTTCCGCTCCCTGGCCGGCTCTGCGGGTTGGCGGCATCTCAGTCACCCTGGGCCCTCTCTGATCGCAGGCTCCATTCAGCAAGCTCCAACAGAGCGGAAAATTGCTCTTTAGACACAATCTGGACCACACAGACCTGCAATTGGCCTCTCGGCATGAATGTAAGACCTCAGGGAGGCACAGGGCCTGGGCTGGTGGGGCTCAGGGCTTCAGCTCATCAGGCAGCCTGGACCATAGAATCCTGGGATGGTCCTGAACCCAGACAGGGGCACGACTCTGCTGGGCATCTCACAGGGCATGGGAAGCCTCCCTGGGCATCAGCCATCTCCGGACCACACTGCTCTGGCGAGAGGATGTCTCTAGCTCAGGAAGGGAAGAAAAACAGGTCCTTGAACAGCTAGGGCTCACCTGTTTCCAGTCCTGCTGGTCCCGAGTACCCCCATCCTCTGGCCCATCCACCCCCAAGAAGCCTTTCCTGATTGCTCTTGCCTTCGCATCTCTCCTTGCACATCCTAAAACTGCCACCCACCTGGTTCGTTCCTCCTTCTGGTAAATGTCTAGACTGCCTTGTGTGTGCCCAGAGATGACACAGGGTGCGGGGCGGGGCGGGGGTGGGGAGGTGCCCTTACGCCCGCTCGGTTCGAAAGACGTCGGCCAGGCAACTCAGCTTGTGCGCACTCATTCTGGGCTGAACGCGTTCACTCCTGCCGTCAGTCGTTCTGGGCCAGAACCTGGATAAACAAACAGCGCGGAGCAAGCAGCTGTCCTCACGAAGCGAGGTTCCGCTGCGGCAGGCAGACAACAAACCAGGGACAAGGAAATAAACAGCTGCCTGTGCTTCATGATAAAGGCTGGCGGGCAAGGGCGAGTGCGACGGCCGCCTGTTTCAGCCAGGGTGGCCAGAGGAAGCCCGCTGGTAGGACCTTCCATCCAAAATACCTCCAAGTCTTGTCCAGCAAACCACCCATCCCTGACCCCATTGGCTGGATCTGTGGCCCCACCCCAGGGCTTTTGAGCACTTGGTACCTTGCAGTGCAATCGATGTGAACAGGTTCTCCTCCCCTCCTGGACTGCTAACATCTTCAGGAGAGTGCTCCTTTCTGGATGCCCTCAGTGACCCCAAAACTCCACATGACCTGCTCAGGGAATGTTCATTAAACGAGCAAATAAAAGGAGAGATGAATGAGTGAGCAAATAAATGAGTGAATAAATGGATGTATGAACAAATGAGCGTTTGCGGGAGGCTCTAAAGAATGTGTCCAATTATAAAGTCCACCCTTTCGACACCAGCTTCTTTCACATATTAATGACCTGACCCTTGGCATACAGCAAGAATGCAGGGTCCAACTCTGAGACTGTTTGAAAAGTGGAATGGTGAGTGCAGACAGGCCAGTGGAGGCATATTGCGTTTCTGAAAGGTAGCTTTCACAATAAAAAAGAAGATGGGATTTTTTTTTACATCAATACACCACTCATTTTAGAAAAAATATTTCCTCACTTAATATCTCCATACAAGGTGCTTAAGGGCGTCCCTGACAGCACAGTTGGTGAAGAATCTGCCTGCAAGCCGGGAGCCCTGGGTTCCCTGGGTTGAGAAGATCCCCTGGAGAAGGGAAAGGCTACCTACTCCAGTATTCTGGCCTGGAGAATTTCATGGACTGTATCTCATTTTAGAAAAAATATTTCCTCACTTAATATCTCCATACAAGGTGCTTAAGGGCGTCCCTGACAGCACAGTTGGTGAAGAATCTGCCTGCAAGCCGGGAGCCCTGGGTTCCCTGGGTTGAGAAGATCCCCTGGAGAAGGGAAAGGCTACCTACTCCAGTATTCTGGCCTGGAGAATTTCATGGACTGTATAGTCCATGGGGTTGCAAAGAGCCGGACATGACTGAGCAACTTTCACTTTCTAGGTGCTTAAGGGGTTCACACTATTCTTCATATTTAATATATATGTGTATACATGTCTGCATTCATGGTTTCTGAATATGTTGTCTGAAAGTCTGTATGTGTAAAAAAAAAAAAAAAAAAGAATAAATGGCCCACAGGTGGCAAAGGCTAAGAAGAGGGGCAAAAGCATGGAGGTGTGAAACTTCACACAGTGGTTCTGTGGTTTTGTGAGGAAGCTGGTTTGTGGTCAGGTGCAGCGAAGTAGCTGAGGAAGGCTGGGCGGTGCGTGGTGGGAGCAGACTCGGGCTGAGCCCCTTAGACACAGGCAGAGTAGAGCGAGGACCCAAGAGGAGATAGAAGGAGGAAAGAGGTGAGAGAGATGGGAGGTTTCACAAGGAACAAGCGTTGCACGGAAGCTCCTCACTGGCTTTGCTATTTCTCTTTGCCCCGATGTACTTACAATTAACCAAGCAGACGGGAATGGTCTGAAAGGATGAATCAGCTCAGAGTTCTCCCTGCTTTAAACCCACAAAATCCATACTTTTTTATTCTCTACCGCCAACAAGACCCCAGGAGATCTGGCCCCTCCCCCCTTTTCTCTTATTGTCTATGACTCCCTCCCCATCCCAGCACCCCTGTGTGCCCTGGGCTGGAACCATCCCTGACACTTGGATGTATGTTGGAAATCCTTGTTGAATAAAGAAATACATCCATGACCGAATTAACAACTGAAAAGTTTACAGTGGACTCATGATCAATAAAGTCGTTGATTAGTTGAGTCAAAAATCTCCAGTGGAATCTGACTGGGGAAATTTTCAGAGTGAGTTTCTATGGAGAAAAGGCAGATGCTGAAAGGACTCTTCTTCCTGGAATTTTTTGAGACAATTTTTATGATCTTGGGAAAGAGAGGATGCTTCTTATGTGTTATTATTTCTATTAAAGTTGAATGCAAAGGAAAGAACTGAATATTCAAAAGGTACCATTTGCTATAAGTAAAAAGCTACCATGTAGTGGATATAGAAACCACTAGAGGAAGATGTAATCGTTATGGGAAGCTGGGGAAAGGGTACCAATGAACTTTTTGTATTATTTCTTACAATTGCATGTGAATCTACAATTATTTCAATATTAAAAACTTATTAAATACTGAAAAAAATTAACAGGTAGGCTAGACAGACCTTCTGCAGCTTAGGGTTGATAAAGACCCTATAATATCTGAGGGGCATCTCTGAACATAGAACAGAGGGCTTTGAGAGAGGAAGTTAGAGGAGCTCAGGGAAGGCAGGATCTGGAAATCAGAACTTTCCCAGGGTCTCAAGAGCCCTCATGCAGGAAGATGTATGTGTGTGTATGTTGGGGTGGGTGGGGGTGATAGTCGTGGGTACTGGGAGTTAGAAATAGTGTCTAAACCTCACCATTAAATTATCTCATTATTCTTTTTCAAAAGCAAAGCTGTCTTAATCTGATAAGCAACTACAGTCTTGAAATCAAGCAGATTTCTATCATCAGGTGGGGGAAAGAAAAAGTAAGTTGGAAAAACATATGCAGTATAATGACTGGACTCCTGGCTCCATGAGAGAGAGAAGGAACCTGACTTGTTATCCTGCTGGGTCCCTGTTTTAGAATATAAGTCTGATCACTATTCAGGTATGGTGAGACCAGTAGAGGAGGAGATGAGTGGGAGTGAGTCACAGCTCCTAAGAAGACAGCGTGAACCACGCAGGGCCACAGAGGGAAGTACCAGCGTCCACCAGGAGTCAGGCAGAGGGAGCAGGGAGTGGAGGGGAAATGGGCAAGAACCTCTATTGTGGTTGCTCAGGAAGGAATAGGCACAGTGGGGTAGCAGCTTTAAAACTGGCTGGTTTGAATAATTCCACTGGACTCTGGGGCATCCGTCCCTAGTTGTCTGGTACCTGACCCTGGCTGATTAGGGTTCTGGATTGATTAGTTTGTATATGAAAGGTGCTCTCATGGGAGTTCTTTACTATCTCTAGGAACTGGCTGCCTTGGAAGGGGCAGGCTCTCCAGAAAGTCAGCAAGACCCCAGAGGTCAAAGCATTAAAAATATATCATGAATATAGTACCCAAGGTCTTGATCAGATCCTCAGTTCAGTTCAGTTCAGTTCAGTCACTCAGTCGTGTTCAACTCTTTGCAACCCCATGAATCACAGCACACCAGGCCTCCCTGTCCATCACCAACTCCTGGAATTCCCTTAAACTCATGTCCATTGAGTTGGTGATGCCATCCAGCCATCTCATCCTCTGTCATCCCCTTCTCCTCCTGCCCCCAATCCCTCCCAGCATCAGGGTCTTTTCATGAGTCAACTCTTCGCATGAGATGGCCAAAGTATTGGAGTTTCAGCTTTAGCATCAGTCCTTCCAATGAACACCCAGGGCTGATCTCCTTCAGAATGGACTGGTTGGATCTCCTTGCTGTCCAAAGGACTCTCAAGAGTCTTCTCCAATGCCACAGTTCAAAAGCATCAATTCTTCAGTGCTCAGCTTTCTTCACAGTCCAACTCTCACATTCATACATGACCACTGGAAAAACCATAGCCTTGACTAGACGGACCTTTGTTGGGAAAGTAATGTCTCTGCTTTTGAATATGCTGTCTAGGTTGGTCATAACTTTCCTTCCAAGGAGTAAGCGTCTTTTAATTTCATGGCTGCAGTCACCATCTGCAGTGATTTTGGAACCCCCCAAAATAAAGTCTGACACTGTTTCCACCATCTATTAGATGTTCCACCATCAATAGATGTTTCCCCATCTATTGGGACTAGATGCCATGATCTTCATTTTCTGAATGTTGAGCTTTAAGCCAACTTTTTCACTTTCCTCTTTCACGTTCATCAAGAGGCTTTTTAGTTCCTCTTCACTTTCTGGCATAAGGGTGGTGTCATCTGCATATCTGAGATTATTGATATTTCTCCCAGCAATCTTGATTCCAGCTTGTGCTTTTTCCAGCCTTCCATCTTGTGCTGATTCCAGATCAGATCCTAGTAACTATTAAGGATTCAGTGGATATTCGCTGAAAGAAGGAAAGAAGAGACAGAAGGAAGGGAGAGAACTGGCTTGTTGAGGACATCTCAGATACCTTTACCATCTTCTCTGGTCCCTTGGGCTATATGGGAACCCCTATCCCACGCCCCAACCATCTAGAAACTCTCTTCCTAACAACCAACTCAGACCCCTGATTACAGAAATGGGTTCACCAGGGGCAATGTTCCCCCCACTTCCCCCTGCCCCTGGAAAGGAATCTCTTAGACTCAGACAAGATTCTGTTGTTTTGTTTTTTTCCCCATATTGCTTGTGGGTTTGTGGACAGGGAATCTGGTCCCATCACTTCAAGGCAAATAGATGGGGAAACAATGGAAACAGTGACAGACTTTATATTTTTGAGCTCCAAAATCACTGCAGATGGTGACTGCAGCCATGAAATTAAAAAACGCTTGCTCCTTGGAAGAAAAGTTATGACCAACCTAGACAGCATATTAAAAGGCAGAGNCCCATCACTTCAAGGCAAATAGATGGGGAAACAATGGAAACAGTGACAGACTTTATATTTTTGAGCTCCAAAATCACTGCAGATGGTGACTGCAGCCATGAAATTAAAAAACGCTTGCTCCTTGGAAGAAAAGTTATGACCAACCTAGACAGCATATTAAAAGGCAGAGACATTATTTTGCCAACAAAGGTCTGTCTAGTCAAGGCTTTTCCAGTAGTCATGTATGAATATGAGAGTTGGACTATAAAGAAAGCTCAGCACCGAAGAATTGATGCTTTTGAACTGTGGTGTTGGAGAAGATTCTGGAGAGTCCCTTGGACTCTCAAGGCATCCAGGCATCCTAAAGGAAATCAGTCCTGAATATTCACTGGAAAGACTGATGTTGAAGTTGAAACTCCAGTACTTTGGCCACCTGATGGGAAGAACTGACTCATTGGAAAAGACCCTGATGCTGGGAAAGATTAAAGACGGGAAGAGAAGAGGACAACAGAGGATGAGATGGTTGGATGGCATCACCGACTCGATGGACATGAGTTTGAGTAAACTCTGGGATTTGGTGATGGACAGGGAGGCCTGGTGTGCTGCAGTCCATGGGGTCGCAAAGAGTTGAACTCCACTGAGCGACTGAACTGAACTTGTGGACAGGGAATCCTGCACAGAGGAAAAAAAATCCAAATACCTCTAAGGGCTGCCAGTGAAAGAAAGCCCCCACCTGACCTCCCCTTCTCCAGCCCCCAAGCTCCCTGGCACTGTACTCTTTCATCCCTCCTGAGGGGATCTCTGAATACAAGAACCACAGTTCATCTCCTGTGCCATCACACAGATGTAAAAATTGTTCTCTGCTCTGCTTTGTTCACTTAACAATACATCCTGGAGCCTATTGCACATCTGCTAAGAGTGACATAGTGCCCTGCAGTTCCAGATGGGCTCCAGTTGATCCAAGCAGATCTGTCCTGATTGACAGCCAACCAGGCTTTTTCCAGTTCCTGCTTCTGTAAATCTTGCTGCCCTGAGATCTTCCCCACCCAGGGATCAAACCCGCCTCTCTTACATCTCCTGCATTGTCTGGCAGGTTCTTTACTATTAGCATCACCTGAGAAGCCTTGTGAAAGGTACACATGTGTTAAATTTTCAGGTTGCCACCCAAAGAGATGGTATTGATTTACACCTCCACTGCTGTATATGAAAGGTAACAGGTCTATGTGTCTGTCTGATTTAATGCTTAGCTAGGATGGCAGTTCTTCTAATCCTGGGGTCTGGTTGGGAGATCAAGTCTGGAATTTCAGGTTTGTAATCCACCCCCATCCAACCTTCTGACCCTGGGGACACAAAGTGTGTCTGGGAGTTGGGAAGGTGGTCAGGTTACCTCTCCAGACCTCAGTATCTTCACCTAAGAATGAGGAGCAGACTATAGCTGGTGATCTAAAAGTTCCCTTCCATCTCTAGTCTTTCCGCCTCTCTGAGTCTCTATGTCCCTATCTGTAAAGTGGGACTTAGAGTCCCGATCCCACTTATCTTGTGATGTAAGGCTGAGGTAAACTGATGTAGGGACGCCATGAGGTGGTGGACATGCCTGGAAAGTTAGATGCTCTGCCAAGGAAAGGAGTAACAACTAACACTGTCGGATTCCCCTTGCTGCCAAACCACCAGCATGGCTTGAGACATACAACAGGTACTCCAAGTTTGAGCCTGAAGGACTACTGTATGGAGAGGCAGAATAATGTTCAGACTGTCCAGAGGTAGGCGAGTCTTCACTGGCGTTGTTCCCTCTGTCTAAAATGTGGTTCCCTCTAAGTATGCCTGGCACACTTCTGTATCCCCAGGAGGGACCACAGAGCCTGGCACACTGTGGGTGCCCATTAACTCTTTCACTATGGAGGCTGTTCCCAGGACTAGTGTGACAATGCTCTCCTCCAAGGCATCATCTGCCTTCGGGGACTGAATGGTGCACAAGCTACTTGGGATTGTTGCTTTTCTGCTCCCTCTATCCCTTCACTTCCTTTGCCTGGGGTAGGTAGATCCAAAAAAACTTCCTATCCAGGGGTCACAAACTCCAACGTCCCTACTCAATGACCAGAGCAACACACTGGGAAGACAGCAGAAACTGGTGGAGGGTGTGGTGACCCAGGGCAGTTATTGTCAGAAGGAAATGCAAGCCTACTTTTTTCCCAAGAGATTTTCAAGAGAAGCCATAAATCCATAATTTCCCTGAGTTCTCCTGGCTGTAACACGTTGGTTACTGAGTTTTTCCTCTGGCCATGGGATTTCCCAGGCAAGAATACTGGAGTGGGTAGCCATTTCCTACTCCAGGGGATCTTTCCACTCCAGGGGATCTTCCCGCCCCGGGGATCAAACTGGTGTCTCTTGCATTGGCAGGTGGATTCTTTTATCACTAGCGCCACCTGGGAAGCCCAACAGGCCAGTTAAGTTCAATTCCGTTCAGTCGCTCAGTCGTGTCCGACTTGTTGCGACCCCATGGGCTGCAGGAGGCCAGGCTTCCCTGTCCATCACCAACTCCCGGAGTTTACTCAAACTCATGTCCATTACAGTTTTGAAATTTCAGAAACTGCGGCCTTCCCTCACTGTAGGGATGAGAAAACTGGGCCCAGAGTGGGGGAGACATTTTCCAGAGGCCACAGCCAAGATCAGAGCCCAGGTCCACTTGCCCACTTTCCTCCTCTCTCGGTCTCTCCCTCACTCCCCTTCCCTCTCCCCCGCAGCCCCCAGCTCCCCATCTGGACTGTCTCTGCGTCTTTCAGTCTCTCTGGCGTGGTCTGCTCTCTATCTCT
>SJYX01018745.1:19960-32550 GCA_006410675.1 Oreotragus oreotragus | reverse complement strand
TCCGTCCGCCCCTCCCGCGCGCCCCCAGTCCCCCCGCGGCCCCGCCGCCCCCGCCCCCGCCCCAGATTTCCGGCGGAGCAGGCGGGCAGGCGGGCCAGCGGGCGGGGTACCCACGGGGCCCGCTGCCGTCAGCGTCCCTTCCCGGCGGCCGCGACCCCTCCGCGCTGACCTCACCCGCACCGCCGCCTCGCGCAGATATAAGCAGCGGCCGGCGGCGAGGAGGGCAACCGGCGCCCCGGGTCCTACCAGCGCTCTTCGACTCCTGACCCGCCGACCCCAGACCCCGAATCTCCGGATCGGAGCCCAGGATCCCGGACCGGTCCGCGGAGCTCGTGCCGGGCAGGTAAGCACTCTCGGTCCCTTCTCCCCGCGGGCGGCGTCCGGGGCCCGGGAAAGGGGCGCGCTTTGGCCGCCCTCCAGTGCGCCCCGCGGAGAGAAGCGGCTTTGGAGCTCGGAGCGCGCCCGGGAGGGGCGCTGCGCTTCCACCCCGGGTCTTCCACGGCGCAGGCCGGGTCCCGACGGTGGCACCGGGCGGGCGCAGGGCTGGCGGTCCCTCCCGGCGCGCACCGCCCGGCCTTCGGAGCCGCGCATCGCGGGGAGGTTCGCATCCCACCGCCGCCGGGCTTCCGCAAGCTGGAGGTCCGCGCCCGGATGCCGGGGGCTGCGCTGGGCAGTCAGGGCACCGGCGGGAGAGCCTGGGAGTTAGAATTCGAATCCGGATCTTACAGACTGTTCACGGTGGCAAGCGACCTCAGCCTGAGAATCTCAGTCTCGGAGCTAGAAATAGGATTTAGCCTGTTGAAATTAGCCTCTTAATGTTAGAATTTGATTCCTCGCCTGGCTCTAGAATCTTAGCGTTAGAAACAGAGTCAGCGTTGCAATCAGAACGCTGTAGAAGGCGTGTTGGAATAAAAACATTGCTTTGGGAACCTTGGGGGAGAATTGTAGCCTGCGACGCTGCAGGTTAGCGTCCTGGCTGTTGGGCCCGCGCCGCAATCTTGGTGGTCACACTCCTGCCATTGAGAAGTGGCGGTGGAGATGGGGTCCCTGACTCACGCAGGTAGACCTGGGAGCGGGCAGAATGTCCAAACATCCTCAGGGCCGAGGATGCCCAGGACTCAAGGCAGGTCCTCCAGCTGACCTCGCCCAAACGTGGCAGGTGGTCCTGATCCCGGGAGGGCCTGCTCCCAGTTGGGGGGTTGATTCCCCCCCCCAACTCACCCCCGGCCTCGGGTATCCCCCAGGCCAGGAAAGAGAGCCATAGAACAGGCTGGGACGGGAGTGCAGTGGTGTGCCTTTTTTCTCTTCCTGTCTTCCTGCCCCAGACGCCAAGATGCCAGGCCCTTGGTTTCTGCTAGCCATGGCTTTGGCCCTGACCCTGACCGGTGTCCCCGGAGGCCGCGCACAGCTGGATGTGGCCCAGCAGGAGATGGACCTGTCCGAGCAACAGGGCCTGGAAGACCTCCTGCGGCAGGCGGAGCGCCTCCTCCTCCGGGAAGACCTCCAGCGACTGCGAGACCAGGATGCCAGCGTATCCGGTGAGGGCTGGGACTGTGTGGGGCTGCAGGTTGAGAGAAGGACGCCGGCTGGAGAGGGTTAGGGGGAACCTGGGCACAGAGGAGGGAACGACTTAGTCATTCAGCCTCTTGCCTTTCAGAAACTCCCCCTGGCCACACCTTCGGCAGGTGGTGAGTTGACTGCTTCCTGGAATCAGATTCCTTTTCCATCTCAGTTCTGGGAATATTTCAGAGAGCAGACCTTCTGTGGAAAAGAGTCTGTACCAGGGAGAGTTTCTTTGTGTGTTACAGTGTGAATTACTAGGCACCTGTTCATACTAGACACCGGTATGCCAAGTACCCTTCTAAGTACTTGAAACCCCTTGTAGCAGGATTTGATCTTCCTAAGCGTCAGATCCTAAATCTGTCTGCAATGCAGAAGACCCAGGCTCAATCCCTGGGTGGGGAACATTCCTTGGAGAAGGAAATAGCAACCCACTCCAGTATTCTTGCCTGGAGAATTCCAGGGAGGAGCCTGGCGGGCTACGGTCCATGGGGTCTCAAGAGTCGGACACGACTTAGCGACTAAACCACCAAGCCTCAGACAGGTACTGTTATTACCCTTCCCCACCCCATTTTACTCAGAAGGAAACTGAGGCTCAAAGAAGTTGAGTTGCTTATGGTCACACAGCTGGGGAGTGGAACCAGAGGCCATGCCCTTGACCACCTGTGTGAGTGTGCCTGGGTCTATGAGGCCTGAGAGGCAGGTGCAAGGCCATGAATCTGGGTGAATGCTGTGGGAATCTGTCTTGCCTGGAAGGAAGGCTGGAGTGGGCATCTGCAGGTCACAGGGTCCCTCACTGGCCTCTTTTCTTCCCCAGAGTCCCAGATCTTTCAACGCGATTGGTTCTCCAAGCGTCAGCATCCTGGCAAAAGGGAGGAGGAAGAGGCAGACGAGGAAGTGGAAGGAGAAGAGGAAGGAGGGGCCGTGGGACTCCGCAAACGGCAGCACCCCGGCCGGAGGGACGATGTGGCAGCATGGGTGCTGGACGCGGGTCAGCAGAAGCGGCAGCATCCCGGCCGGCGCGCCTCCTGGCTTGGGTACGCTGTCACCAAGAGGCAGCACCCAGGCAGACGGCTGGTGGACCCCAGGGCCCAAAGGAGCTGGGAGGAGGCAGCGGAGGACGAGGACGAGGGTGGAGAGCTGACGTCTGAGAAACGCCAGCATCCCGGAAAGAGGGCCCTGGGGAACCCGTGCGGACCCCGGGGACCCTGCGGCCAAGCCAGCCTTCTGCTAGGCCTCCTCGACGACCTGAGCCGGGGGCAGGGGGCTGAAGAGAAGCAGCAGCACCCTGGGCGGCGGGCGGCCTGGGCCAGCGAGCCCCTGGAGGAGTGAGCCCGGTCGCCTGTAAACTCAGTTTGTGGTCTAAGAGCGTCTTGAGCCCTGCGCGCCCTACCCCCTGTGACCCCACTTCCCCTTCTCCTTACGTGCCTGACCATACTCCTGAGCCCCCAGTTTACACACATGTCAAACTCTTGGCCTCGCTTGCCTTTATCAGGGACTTGAGAAAGCCAGCCGGTGAGTTCAAACCCTGTGTCGCCCCACTCAGCATCTCTGGCGAGGCGACAGACCCTAGAGTCTCCCCCCACCCCTGCAGGCCTGCTCCCCTCCCTAGCCCTAAGATGAGCGTGCTGTGTCTTCTAAGGGACCCCCAGAGTTGATGTGAGCAACCAGGGAGGGTGGGTGGAGTTGAAGCCAGCATGTCCAGATCCAGCTTCCAGCCCTTGCCACGTGCCAGGATTTGCCATGTATAAACTTCTCCCCTGGCACCCAGGATCTCGTTCTCTTCTTGGGCATCCTTTTGTGGGTAGGAAGAGCCCCTCCCCACAGCTGTGTTCCACTTGGGAGAAACATTGTAGATGGTGCTGTGCTGTGTGGTGGCTGTGGGAACAAACACGTGCAGGAATTTGTAAATGTCACCCTGGAAATCACGGCTCGTATGTATCCTTCTAGACACTTTTCTCCTATTCGTGTTAATAAAACCTGCATCTGGATAACATCGGCGGTTGCAGTTATATCTCAGCGGGTGTGGGATTTATCTCTACAGCACTGAGAGGGGACAGGCTGAGAGCTCCCCAGCTCTGCTGAGAAGGGAATCAGGCACCTTGCAGGGGTGAAAAGTCCTCTCCACCATCCTCAGCTCAGAACAAGCTCCAGGGAGGTGGACGGGAGCTCTGGAGCCCGTTTGACACCTGGGGAGACTGAGGCCTGGAGAAGAGGAGGGACTTGCCAGAAGATACCCAGCTAGCTGGGGCAGAGCCACAGGTGTGAGAGGCAGATCAGGACCCTGACTTGAGTTTGCCTGATTGGTGACAGGGTTGGGCTGGCCCAGTTTTATAATCATCATCGTTCTTGGCAGGAACCAAGAGTTCATGTGTCATCTGGCAGGCACAGTGATGACAAAGGGCCAGGCTATGTTTGCGAACTCAGACCAGGGGCTGAGCAGGGAGGCAGGCTGGATGTGGGACAAGAGGGAGTGGTGGGGACTTGGGCAAAAATGGAAGAGGCCGTCTGACAGCACTTCAGTCCAAAAACTTTGACATCCTATGACTCAAATAATAATAATAGTGACATATACCCAACATGTACTATGTGTCAGACAGACAGTTCTTAAGCACATTATGCATATTAATTCTGATCTTCACAATGATCCTAGGTGTTACTGTGATTAGGCCAAGTTTCCTAACCAGGAAACCAATGTACAGAAAGCTCAAGTGACGTGTCTGGGGCTGAATTTGGCCCATTCATGGCCACCTTCCCACTTTTGACTCAAACTCTGAAATTTCCCTGGGTCTTAGACTGTGCATCACACACCTTCTTTTCTGGTGGGTGGATGGGCTATTTGGCTTTTCTGCAGACAGCATTTGGTCACCTTCCTGGAGAGGGAAAGAAGGGTTGGAAGGGTGTCTGAGACTCAGTTCCCGTCCTCAGGGAACCACAGTTGGGGTGGGCTGGGGTTGGAGGAACTCAGGGCCTATGCATTCACACTCGTCATCTCCATTAATATCCGCAGAAGTCTGCTGAACTATTGAGATGTTGATGGATTTTTCTACTTTTGATGAGGGAACCAGTACAGAGATTAGGCACCGAGGTGCCTGAAGGTAGGGCTGGCTTTCCCTCTAGACCCTCTGGCTTTTCTTCACTGGACCATCAGGGCAAGCGGGGCCCCGGCAGGAAACCCTCTGCTCAGAGGCCCTCTGGAGGGCAGACACCCTAATACAGGTAACATGGGCCACTTAAAGAGCTCTTCCCGGGGCTCAGGGCTTGCAGGTGCTTTCTCAGCCAGTCCTGTGCAGCCCCAAGAAGCTGCCTGTCATGTCCTTTAAAAAAAAAATGCACAAGACTGTTTTGTTGTGTTTTTTGCTAATTAAAAAAATATATGTATTATTTCGGGCTGCTCTAGGTCTTTGTTGCTCTGAGGGCTTTTCTCTAGTTGCAGCGAGCGGGGGCTGCTCTCGAGCTGTACAGCCTTCTCATTGCAGCAGCTTCTCTTGTTATGAAGCCTGGGCTCTAGGGCGCGCAGGCTTCAGCAGCTGCAGTTCCCCGGCTTTAGAGTACAGGCTTGGTGGTTGTGCTGCATGGGATCAGTTGCTCTGCGGCCCGTGGGATCTTCCCGGATCAGGGATCGAACCCGTGTCTCCTGCATTGGCAGGTGGATTCTTCCCTGAGCCACCAGGGAAGGCCTGGTGTGTCCTTCTGAAGTTGAATGGCAGCTGAGTGTGAGAAATGAAGTGCTTGCCCAAGAGCACACCCTACCCTCTGCTCCTTCCAAACGTGCTTGGTGTGGGTCGTTGTTACCTCTTCAGACATGGGGCCGTTTGAAGAGTGAGACACCCACTTCCCCAGTCATATAACGATTCCCCTCTACCCCTGACAGTGATCAGGCCACGTCGTAGCTAGTAAAGCATGCAGGGTAGACACAGACGGCAGAGCACATCTGTCTGGCTGAGCAAAGCAGGCTTCCTGGAGGAGGAAATATCCAAGATAAATGAGAGGGAAGATATTTCAGGCAGAAATAAAGAGCATAAACAAAGGCCCAGCGGGGAAAAGAATCAATGTTCCTAGAGTGCTAACGCTGGAAATCTGAGGGGTTTTGGCCCATTCCTTTCTTCAAGGAAAAATGTGGCCCATTTCTATACCTATTGTCTAGACTGATCACGGCCCTTAGAAGCGTGAGAGGGCAGTGTAGTTTGGGAATGGAATCAAGGAAGCCTTTCTGGGGAAAAGGGCACTTGAGGTGAGCTCTGAAAGATGAAAGAAAAAGAAAACTTCCTAATCATTTAATCTGGGCCCAGACATCAGGCTTTGCCTGATGGGCACTGTTATCCCACTGCCCAGCACATAGTAGGTGATTTGTAAATACCCGTTGAATGAATTGATTACCCATCATAGTCATCTCCAGTTCAAAGGAAAGGATACTAGGAGAGAAGTAAGGTTAGGGCTAGTCTGAACCCTAGAGATGAACTTGGGGTTCATCTCTACCCAACTCCTCCTCTAGCATCCAGTGTTTACCATGTCCTGCAAATTTTCCCTCCTAGATCTGTCTCAAGTCCACCCATTTCCTCCCAGTTCCTCTGACACCCCCCAGGTCCTGGCCACCATCATTTGCTGGTCTCTGGCTTCCATGCTTGTCCCCAAAAGGCCGTTGTCCACACAGTGGCCAGAGAGAAGCAGATAGGACTATGGAAACCATGCCACTTAAGACCTCTTAGCAGCTTCCAACTTGCCCAGAATAAAATCCTTACCACGGCCACCCAGTTGGCCTCTTTTCTGGTTCCTGAACACACCTCAGGACCTCTGTCTGTTTCTCCCTCCATCTGGAGCCCCCTTTTCTCCTATTCCTCACATTCTCCAGATCAGTATCCTAGGGTATCCGAGGATACTTCTGAAGTATTCTGGATACTTCCTGACCTGTGGAGGTTAGAAAGCAGAAACTGCATTTCCCAGACTCCCTTGCAGCTAGAGTTTTGGAATCACATTAAGGTGTCCATGGGGAAGAAGTGATATTGGGAAGGCTGTTCTGATGATTCCTGCTGGAAAGCAAGGTGATAGTGATCTGTTTCTGCAGCACCTTCCTGCTCTCCAAACTCCAGCTCTGAGAGCATCTAGAGTCAGTTGTTGAAAGCACCTTTCTGGCCAGCTTCACAGCTATCAGAGTATGTTCTTTTCCCTTATAAACAACTTTATTGGTGGTATATTTTACATATCCTGAGATTTATTCATTGCAGGAATATACTTCAATGATTTTTAGTGAATTTACATAGTGATGCAACCATCATCATTAATCAGTTTTAGAACATTTTCAGACCCCCAGTAAAATCCCCATGCCCATTTATAATTACTCTCTCTCCCTACTCTTAGGCCCAGGCAACCACTCATATACTTCTTCTCCATACATTTGTGTTTTCTGGATATTTTATACAAATAGAATCTGTAACGCATGATCTCTTATGCCTGGCTTTTGCCGATTGGCACAATGCTTTTGAAGTCCATCCATGAGGTAACGTGTCTTGTTACTTTGCTCTTTTTGATTGCTGAATAATATTCCAAGTTGTTGTTGTTCAGTTGCTAAGTCATGTCCGGCTCCTTGTGACCCCATGGCCTGCAACATGCCAGGCTTCCCTGTCCATTATCTCCTGGAGTCTGCTCAGATTCATGTCCATTGAGTTGGTGATGCTATCTAACCATCTCCTCCTCTCTCACCCCCTTCTCCCCTTACCTTCCATCTTTCCCAACATCAGGGTCTTTTCCTATGAGTCAGCTCTTTGCATCAGGTGGCCAAAGTATTGGAGTTTCAGCGTCAGCATCAGTCCTTCCAATGAATCTTCAGGGTTGATTTCCTTTAGGACTGACTGGTAGCGGGATCTTAAGCTCAGTGATTCCCATGGCGGTCTCCTCCTTTTCCTCCTTAGAAACAGTGAAAACAGCTTCCCTGGCAGGGCGCTTCTGTGGTATTTTTCTGCAGGATGGCTCCCTCAGCCCTTTGACAATTTCATAAGCACTTTATTCTGAGAGCAATATTCCAGATAGTCAGAGACTGGTACCAGACAGGCGTCAGCCAATCAGGGCACACGTCCAATCAGAATGGACGGATTCTGACACACCTGTGAGGCCACAGCAGTATGGATACAACTTGCTGAATGCCGGCCCTGCTGTGTTAGGCGGAGAAGGCAGTGGCACCCACTCCAGTGCTCTTGTCTGGAGAATCCCATGGACAGAGGAGCCTGGTGGGCTGCAGTCCATGGGGTCGCTAAGAGTCGGACACAACTGAGCGACTTCCCTTTCACTTTTCACTTTCATGCATTGGAGAAGGAAATGGCAACCCACTCCAGTGTTCTCGCCTGGAGAATCCCAGGGACGGCGGAGCCTGGTGGACTGCCGTCTATGGGGTCGTACAGAGTCGGACACGACTGAAGTGACTTAGCAGCAGCAGCAGCAGCAGCTGTGTTAGATCAGCTTTTCTTCTTAACATCCCTAGAGCAAAGTGTTTGCTGGGCTCACTCCTGATTCACACTAGGTAACTCCTCCTCCTCCTTAGCTGTCATTTCAGACAACCCTTCATCGGGATGTGGCACCACATCTCGCCTTTCCTTGCAGCTGTCACAGTTTGTTTTTATATCTGTAGGCTAAGTGCAAACAGTTTACTTGGAGGATGATCCAGGAAGCGATGGGCTCAGAGGTGGGGAGGGATTTGGGGAAGAGAAAGCAATGAATGCAGACGCAGTCGTGAACAGATTTCCCTTGAGAAACTGGAGAACAGTACTCAGAGGGTCCCACTCGACAGAGTGAGGTAGCTGGAGATTTCCTCCTGACTCTCACTGATCAGGAGTCAAAGCGGGGTCCTAGGGATGCTAACACCTTGGCACTTTCAGCTTGCTGCAAGCACTGACCACTGGGGGCCCTGAGGTGGAGAATCTCAGGATGCTATTGTGTATTACCGCAAAGGTGAGCACCGAGGGGATGGAGTGACGGACCCGCAGAATCTGACAGTCTTCTTGGGTGATTTTTTCATAAATGCCTTCTTCGTCACCAAACTCTGCATTCCATGAGGTGATCACTCTGGTATCCCCAGCACCAAGGACAGTGCCAGTGCAGGGCAGGTGCTTAGAAAACATTTGTTAAACATGAAAACAAAGGTGGAGATAGGAGTTGAAGGTTTCCTGCTTCCCTGATAGCTCAGTTGGTAAAGAATCTGCCTGCAATGCAGGAGACCCCGGTTCGATTCCTGGGTAGGGAAGATCCCCTGGAGTAGGGGATAGACTACCCACTCCAGTATTCTTGGGCTTCCCTTATAGCCCAGCTGGTAAAGAATTCTCCAGCAATGTGGGACACTTGGATTCGATCCCTCCTGGGTTGGGAAGATCCTCTGGAGAAGGGAAAGGCTACCCACTCTAGTATTCTGACCTGGAGAATTCCACGGACTGTATAGTCCATACGATTGCAAAGAGTTGGACACGACTGAGTGACTTTCACTCACTCATTAGGTGGCGCAGCGGTAAAGAACCCAGCTGCCAACACAGGAGACATAAGAGATGCAGGTTTGATCCCTGGGTGGGGAAAAAGTCGGGGAAGAGGGCATGGCACCCACTCCAGTCCTCTTGCCTGGGAAATCCCAGGGACAGAGGAGCCTGGTGGGCTTCAGTCCATGGGGTTGCAGAGAGTAGGACACAGCTGAAGGGACTTAGCGTGCGTGATGCCTGAGAGAGAGCCGATGGGGCAAACCCAAATGTTGTAGGGCGCTACACGGTCACTGCAGACCTGTGAGCCTGGCCTCAAGGGCGGCCCCGGAGCTGAGAGCTTGTGTTCTGACCCAGGGTCACACTTGCCCAGCGGCTCTGCCTTTTTCAGAGTCTCGATGGGCGTCAAGCTGCCCTCTGCAAGTGGTAGCCTTTAATCTCTACACTGGGACACCAAGAACCTCCTCTGTGTGGGGACCTTCCGCTTACCATTTACACCCCACTTTGTGGGTGAGCGTTGCCTGGTTTAGGGAGGTGAAGCAACTTGCCCAAGGCCATACGTCTCCTATGGGCGGGACCACCAGGCTCACCCCCGTTCTAAAGACTTCAAGGCCAGTGGTTTTTCCTTTCTACCCCCGCCATCCTCATGCACACAGCTTTAAAAGTGGAGGAACAGGACTTCCCTGGTGGCTCAGTGGTAAAATATCCACCTACCAATTCAGGAGTCGCGGGTTCAATCCCTGATCTGGGAAGATCCCCCATGCAGCTAAGTCCATACGCTGCACTGCTGAGCCTGTGCCCTCAGGTCCGGGAGCCCCCACTCCGCAGCAAGAGCAGCCGCCACATGAGAGAAAAGCCCGCACAGCCACGAAGGCCCAGCACAGCCAAGAATAAAACAATAAATATTTTTAAAAGTGGGGAGCATCCCTTCAAGGAGCTGCCTCTCACGGAATCCAGCCAGGCCGCCTGACTTGCTTTGCTGTGAGCCATCCCCATGTCACGACTTCCTTTGATATATGTTCTTGAATTAATTCCTTCCGCAAACCTTATTTCGATTAATTAGATGCAATCAGAGGACCGCTTTGCCAAGAGACTCAGTTCCTGCTCGGGCCTCTCGGGGAGTGGGGTGGGGTGGGGAAACACGTGGGGCTTCTAACCTGAAGGATGTTGGCAATTAGAACCCATTTCGATCACCCGGGTATGAGCTGACTGCCTTGGAGAACATCAATTAGCTCAGTGGCTAAACTGCGCTGAGAGTTACAGGTTACCAAGGGGACCTGTGGTCAATGCCAGGATTTAAGTGGCTCTAGTCTTCGGGGAAAATCTTTCCTGAATCGCGGCCATGTTCTGGGGCTGTTGATTATCAGCAGGCTGATTAGCCCCTGTCCATGGAGGAGAGCGAATTCCTAATTGCCAGCTGCTGAGGAGGCGAGCTTCCCGGCACAGACGCAGGTACACCCCGTCCAAGGTGCCAGACAGAGGCAGACAGGCGCACGTTGGGGGGCGGCTGCATTAGGCCAGTAGCCAGAGAGACGGCACAGGACACATGCCGGGCTCCAGCTGGTCTCCCCTAGGAGGAGTGTGGGGTCTTGGGGTGACCCTGGAGAACATGGAGGCCCAGGCCATTCTTGGGAGGATAAACATTGTCTCCAAGGAGACGCCAACCTAAAGACAAAAGGGAGTCCCTGCTAGCGCCAGGCTCTGAGCTGATAATCATAACTGGTACTGTCGTTCGGTCGCTAAATCGTGTCCGGCTCTGCGACCCCACGGGCCGCAGCACGCCGGGTTTCCCTGTCCTTCACCATCTCCCGGAGCTTGCTCACACTCAAGTCCATTGAGTCGGTGATGCCATCCAACCAGCTCTTTTTCTATCGCTCTCTTCTCCTGCCCTAAATCTTTCCCAGCATCAGGGTCTTTTCCTGTGAGTCAGCTCTTTGCATCGGGTGGCCAAAGTATCAGAGCTTCAGCTTCAGCATCAGTCCTTCCGATGAATATTCAGGACTGATTTCCTTGAGGATTGACTGGTTGGATCTCCTTGCAGTCCAAGGGACTCTCAAGAGTCTTCTCCAACACCACAGTTTAATAATCATAATAGTCAGTGTTAATTGAGCTCTTTAATTGAGTGCCGAAGAATTGGTGCTTTCTCTTGGGAGGATAAACATTGTCTCCAAGGAGACGCCAACCTAAAGACAAAAGGGAGTCCCTGCTAGCGCCAGGCTCTGAGCTGATAATCATAACTGGTACTGTCGTTCGGTCGCTAAATCGTGTCCGGCTCTGCGACCCCACGGGCCGCAGCACGCCGGGTTTCCCTGTCCTTCACCATCTCCCGGAGCTTGCTCACACTCAAGTCCATTGAGTCGGTGATGCCATCCAACCAGCTCTTTTTCTATCGCTCTCTTCTCCTGCCCTAAATCTTTCCCAGCATCAGGGTCTTTTCCTGTGAGTCAGCTCTTTGCATCGGGTGGCCAAAGTATCAGAGCTTCAGCTTCAGCATCAGTCCTTCCGATGAATATTCAGGACTGATTTCCTTGAGGATTGACTGGTTGGATCTCCTTGCAGTCCAAGGGACTCTCAAGAGTCTTCTCCAACACCACAGTTTAATAATCATAATAGTCAGTGTTAATTGAGCTCTTTAATTGAGTGCCGAAGAATTGGTGCTTTCGAACTGTGGTGTTGGAGAAGACTCTTGAGAGTCCCTTGGACCGCAAGGAGATCCAACCAGTCAATCCTCAAGGAAATCAGTCCTGAACAGCTATAGATGCTGTGCTGGCTCTTAGGCAATGGGGCTCGGACGACCCCTCAGGTCCTAAAACCCTTTAAGGGGATTCACAAAGTTTTCACTTTCCTAGCTGTACATCTGTGTGAGGCCAGGTTGTCTTCATGTGTTTCCATCAAAGTTTAATCTGGCGAGTAAACGCAAAAACAGATAAGAGAATCCAGTTGCCTTCCATTAAGTTGGACAATGAGGAAATTTGTAAAATTATACACCAACTCCATTTCTCTCGTGAAAATTTTTTTGTTTGTTTTGGAAACTCGATTATTTCCTTAAAAATATTTTAGTTAACACACTATGTATTAGTTGTTTTAAAATAGTCACACTTGGATTTCTCATATGGGAAACATCAATAGGTATAATCCAAAGTTCTTTGAGTTCAGTTCAGTTGCTCAGTCGTGTCTGACTCTTTGCGACCCCATGAATCGCAGCACACCAGGCCTCCCCGTTCATCACCATCTCCCGGAATTCACTCAGACTCACGTCCATCGAGTCTGTGATGCCATCCAGCCATCTCATCCTCTCGTCCCCTTCTCCTCCTGCCCCCAATCCCTCCCAGCATCAGAGTCTTTTCCAATGAGTCAACTCTTCGCATGAGGTGGCCAAAGTACTGGAGTTTCAGCTTTAGCATCATTCCTTCCAAAGAAATCCCAGGGCTGATCTCCTTTAGAATGGACTGGTTGGATCTCCTTGCAGTCCAAAGGACTCTCAAGAGTTCAAAAACACAGTTCAGCACCACAGTTCAAAAGCATCAATTCTTCGGTGCTCAGCCTTCTTCACAGTCCAACTCTCACATCCATACA
>SJYX01018745.1:2530-17836 GCA_006410675.1 Oreotragus oreotragus | reverse complement strand
ACACACACACACACACACACACACACACACACACTGTCTTAAGAAGAGCTGGACTTAGCAGTCCTGTGTGCTACATACCCTTGTAAGGGCTTTATGTATTTTGAACTATCTAGTCTTCATAGCCAGGAGGTAACTATTACAATTATCCATACGGGGAAACTGAGGCACAGAGTGGTTCAGTCTCTTACCCAAGGCCACATATTCAGAACAAGGTGGACCCCAGTTCCCAGCCCAGGCCTCCAGGCTCCGGATCTGAGCTCCTGGCCAGGCCCCTGCACTCTGCTTCCAAGCAGCATGCACCCTGGGGCGGGGAGGAGGAGGGGAGGTGGGTGTCAGGCTGCACAGAGCTTAGGGCTTACGGGGTTTGATGGCATCAGTGTAAGTTTCCCATGATAAGTACATCTCTGCACAGAGAGATGCAGCGCTTTTGCTGGATCACACAGCCAGGAGAGGGCTCCTTACTCCTCAGTTCTGAGCCAGATCCTGAGGACCACCTTCTCACCGCCCTCAACAGTGACCAACCGACTCAGGGATGGGCCATGCTCAGCTGATGAGAGCCGGCTTCAGAGCTTTGGTGGGGACATTTGTCCGGAGGCTCTTTTTCCCCTCACAGGTTGCTAAACTGGTAGGAGGTTACCCTGGAGCTGCTGGGGGCCACCTGGCCAGTGCAAAGCAAGAACCTGGCTGAGAATCCTCACTGATCAGAAGACAGACAAGCGATGGAGAGACTGAGACCCAGATCCAGCACTGCCTTATACCCTTGGCCTTTCCAGTGACATGAGCCAATGAATTCTGTTTTCTCTCAAGTCATGTGTGTTTCTTTAACTATAACACAAGTTTAACATCATCCGTACATGTCACCCTTTTATTTATTTCTTTAGCTTGCCAGGTCGTAATTGCAGAATGCGAACTTAGTTGCAGCATGTGGGATTTAGTTCCCTGACCAGGGATCAAACTTAGTCTTAGGTGTCGTGAAGATTGAATGAGATGCGGCATGTGAATCATGTGATTTGGGAACTGACTCATAGTAAATTATCCTAAAATGCTGGCTCCTGGGACGATCACTTTATTTGTTTGCATTTAATTTTTGCTGAGGGAAGAGTTTTGAGCTGTCATACAATTCTCAAAGGGGTCTACGATCCCGGAAGGTCAAGAACCATCGGTTTGGGAATCCGAGGAGCGTGGGTCAGATATTACGATAAATGATCACGTCTTGCCTTTGCAAAGTCTGCCAGGATGGCGCCCTGTGATTGCCTCTGTGGGGGTCAGGATGCTCGCCCTAGCCAGGATGAGCCCTCTGCCAGCTTATCATCCCTCCCCCTGGCCCTGGGTCCCTGTGACCTCAAAGCTCCAAAATGCCTCATTAGTGCCTGGTGAGAGCAGAGCCAGCAAGTGGGGCTGCCTCTGCCTCTGTGGAGCACACCCCTCATTAGAGGAGAAGGAAGTGTCTCATCTGACAGCGGGGTGGCCAGGGCCGGCGGTCCCTTTGTGTCTGGGCCCGATGACTCAGGGAACGCCAGCACGGGGCCGTGGCACCGTGCCCACTCCCACTCCCATGATTCTCCAGCCCCAGCGACCAGCACTGCAGCTGGCACTTACTGAGGTGATAAACTAGGTATTCACTCGTTGGTCCTCCTGATCTGGCAAGAGAGGCTGAATCAGAACGTGAGGCCTCGGGGAGGGAGACAGAGCCAGGATTCGGATGCCTTGTCCCTGCCCCAAACCCTTGCAGTGGAGAGTTGGGGGTCGGGGGGGACGGATGGAAGTTGGGAGGCAGAATTGATGTCCGGCAGACAGGTGGGTCCTCTGCCTCGGTGTTAGGCAAGTCATTTCTGCTGTCTGCAACCCAGCGTCCTCAACTGTAAGGGGGGATGAAGAATCGTACCTGAACCGCGACCCTGCAGAGAACTCATTTCACAAGTCAGCTCTGCTCGCGTTTCTGTCCTGCTGACGTCCCCGAGCCGCGCTAACCTCAGCTCTCAGACACAGGCGGGGTCAAGGCCTGCCGTTCAAGGTCTTTTGTGAGCCAGATCCTGCCCACTGCTCCTGTGTCAGCAACCACCCAATCACCCACCTTACCTAATCACTCTGTACAGACACAACGATTTCTCTCCTTCACCCACGCAATACTACCACTTGACCTGGAATTCTTCCGGCCTCTCTTTTTGAAGTTGGAAAATCCCGACTTCAGGCTCAACTCGGGCACCTCCTCCTCAAGGAAGCCTTCCGTGACCTCCTCCCAGCGTTGCATCAGGCAACTCCTGGGGGATCCCACCTGCCAGAGCTGGACAGACCTGGGCCCAGGATCCTGGGGATCCATCTAGAACTGCCCATCTCAAAGCATGATCCAGCATCATCCAGAAACTTGTGAGAAACATGACTTCTGCCTTCCGTGACCTCCTCCCAGCGTTGCATCAGGCAACTCCTGGGGGATCCCACCTGCCAGAGCTGGACAGACCTGGGCCCAGGATCCTGGGGATCCATCTAGAACTGCCCATCTCAAAGCATGATCCAGCATCATCCAGAAACTTGTGAGAAACGTGACTTCTCAGCCTCCACCCTGGACCTTCTGAATCAAAACGGGGAGCACGGCCCAGCAATCTGTGCTGTAAAAAGCTCTCCAAGGGATTCTAAAGTTCAAGTTTGAGAATCACTGGCCTAAGCAGCTGCATTTTCTGCACCTGAAGTGCCTTGTGGCCTGGTCCCACTCCAGCAGCTGCTGCCAGAGGGAGAGGTGCGTGCCTCCCCTGGGTGCCGCCACCGCCCGCTAACAGAGTTGTTACAGATGAGAACGGTCTCTGACCCATCCTCTCTCCCGCCTCCTGGAGATTCGCAACCAATTTTGAATTGTAACTTTCTTTTATTGGCAAAGAAGAAATTCAGCACCGGTCTCATTTATTTCTCATCAGTCTCTCNTGCCCGCTAACAGAGTTGTTACAGATGAGAACGGTCTCTGACCCATCCTCTCTCCCGCCTCCTGGAGATTCGCAACCAATTTTGAATTGTAACTTTCTTTTATTGGCAAAGAAGAAATTCAGCACCGGTCTCATTTATTTCTCATCAGTCTCTCGTCCATCCCAATCCTGCCAGGCTGGGACCTGCTGAGTTTGAGAATCAAAACGCCAGTCAGCTGCCTCTTCAGGAAAACGTTGTCAATTGTGCACAGCTCCCCTCAGACACACCAAATGTTGTCTGGAAAAATACTTATTTTCTCCTCTTCTCTTGCCCAGCTACTTACCACTCTGGCTCAGAAAGCTGGGAAGGTCTCAGACATTTTCAGAAGAGTCACTTCCCTCAATCTAATCCCCTCCCTGCACTCCCTGGAATCTGCTAACCTCTTGTACTAGGAAGTTCTTCTTGGTGTCTAACCGCACTCTTTCTTGCTGTCACTGGCTCCAAACCGGTCTGTGATTTATAAGAAACAAGTGGTTTTATCTCTGTTTTTCGTCATTGTTCAGTAGCTAATTCATGTCTGACTCCGCAACTCCATGGACTACAACACGCTAGACCTCTCTGTCCCTCGCTATTTCCCAGAGCTTGCTCAAGGTCATGTCCATCTTTCCTGGCATCAGAGTCTTTTCCAAGGAGTTGGTGCTTCGCATCAGGTGGTCAAAGTATTGGAGCTTCGGCATCAGTCCTTCCAAAGGATATTCAGGTCTGATTTCCTTTGGGATTGACTGGTTTGATCTCCTTGCTGTCTAAAGGACTCTCAAGAGTCTTCAGCACCACAGCTCCTAGGCATCAGTTCTTCAGTCCTCAGCCTTCTTTACGGTCCAACCCTCACATGACTAGTGGAAAAAGCATAGCTTTGACCATACAGACTTTGTCAGCAAGGTGATGTCGCTGTTTTTAAATATGCTGCCTAGGTTTGTCACAGCTTTCCTTCCGAGGAGCAAGCACCTTCTGATTTCAGTGACGGATGCCATCACTGTCCGCAGTGATTTCAGAGCCCAGGAAAATTTCCACTTTCTCTCTGGAAACTAGCCAAGGGCCAGGCACACAGTAGGCACTTGGTAAGTGGTTAATTCACCTAGAAATAGTTGGGGGGGCGGGGAGGAAATGGGTGGATTAAGAATCAACTTTGACAATCGAAAGTGAACATTTACTCTGAGCATTACATCAAGTGTCTCAGACCTAGTAAAAAGCCAACAACTTTACGAGGTCGATGGTATCTATCTTATTCCTATTCTACTTGTGAGGAAACTGAGGCTGGGAGAAATGAAGCAATGTGTGTGAGGTCACATGGCAATTTTGTGACCGATCTGGTATGTGAACCCAGGAGAACATTGGGGGCTCACTTCCTGGGTGGTCCCGTGAGTGTTGCTGGGGTGTGGTGGGCAGCTGTCTCGAGAAGCACCCAGCCCCTGGAGATTTCAGACGCATGGGAGCAAGCCCCGAGGCAAAGAAAAATGAGGCCCGTTCATGTCCTCTGATGAAGGACTCCTGAAGCTGGCAGGAGGAAGCGGTGGGAGATGCTGTCAGGAAGGAGCCGGGTGCGGTGGAGGAGAGGCTGCCACCGAGAGAGCAAGTGCCAACAGGTCTGAGTAAGAAACCCCTCTCCTCACACCCAGCTGGGGCTTCTTTTAGAGCAAAGCTTCAAGACCAGTGACAAGCAGCAAACACAGAGCAAGCATCCCCTAACACTCCCCCACACACTCTGCCAAAGCACACAGCTGTTGACATAAAGTGCCTCCTTCTTTCTTTCCCCTGAAACCCACCCTCATTCACTCAAGTAACAGATATCGTTGTAAAGAAAAACCGTGCAATGGGAAAGCTGTTGAGCTGAGTTTATTCAGAATCTCACTGAGGACCACAGCTCAGGGGGCAGTCTCTCAGGCTGAAGAACTGTTGCAGAGAGGTCAGAGGGGAGGTCAGTGCGCCTGTGATTTTGGGGAAGTGGGTACCGGCCACCAAGCACACACCTTGGTCCGAGGAGCAGGCAGCTTAGGAAATGGTTTTAGGGCTTTCTTTCTTTCTTTTCTTTAAAAATAAAATATTTATTTATTTCGCCGCATAGGATCCTCGTTGTGGCATGAGGGATCTAGATCCCTGACCAGGGATCCACCCCAGGGCCCCTGCTTTGGGAGATCAGAGTCTTAGCCACTGGACCATCACGGAAAGTCCCCATGCTTTTTCAGAATATGGGAAGATGCAAGAGTTTCGCTTCATAAAATTCTCTCCTGCAAGTATCTAACTGTCTGAAGGCCTTTCTGCCAGTTATCCCGGAGCACTGCTGCTGCTGGTGCTGCTGCTGAGTCGCTTCACTCGTGTCCGACTCTGTGCGACCCCGTAGCCGGCAGCCCACCAGGCTCCCCCCGTCCCTGGGATTCTCCAGGCAAGAGCACTGGAGTGGGTTGCCATTTCCTTCTCCAATGCATGAAAGTGAAAATTGAGAGTGAAGTCGCTCAGTCATGTCCAACTCTTAGTGACCCCATGGACTGCAGCCTACCAGGCTCCTCCGTCCGTGGGATTCTCCAGGCAAGAGCACCGGAGTGGGGTGCCATCGCCTTCTCCTCTCCCAGAGCACAGAGCGCCTCAATTCCTGATCTCCACCCTGAACCCCCAGCTGGCTGTCCTGAAGGTCAGGAACTGTAGTGCCCTGTGACCTAACCCTTGCAGACCCGGAGGCAAGTGCCATTCTTCAGTGGACATAAAGTAATACACTATTGTTTAAAAATGCAAAAATCAGAGTCTCCTCTTATAACTTGGCACCTCCTGCTACCCCAGGGTTCAAGGGTAGCTGGCCCCCGGGGCCTTGCTCCCAGGAAGGGGCGGGGCCCAGGGGAAAAAGGAGGAGGGTGTGTTACTGTGTGGCGTCACGGTAATCTTTGCACAGGGCTCACAGATGTGTCCATTTCACTCGGAACATCTCCAGACAGACTAGGAGCTGGAAGGGTCGGGAGGAGTCTGGGGGTCAGCACAGCGCACACACCACTGAGGGGTGGTTGTTCCGACAGGGAGATGCGGGAGGGCTTTTCGATTCTCCGGTGGTTCCGACGGTAAAGAGACTGCTTGCAATCGGGGAGACCTGAGTTATATCCTGGATTCAGAAGATCCCCTGGAGAAGGAAATGGCAACCCACTCCAGTATTCTACACTTTCCATGTAAATTTCGTTATCCTGCCTGGTGTGGTGAGGCCCACAGACCTGGAAAAGGCAGCTTAGGAATTCCTGGGTGGTTCAGTGGTTAAGAGTCTGCGCTTTTCACTGCCGAGGGCGTGAGTTCAACCAAACTAAGGTTCCAAGAAAGAGAGAGATGGAGGTACAGAGAGAGCGAGAAAAAAAGAAAAGACATTTTGCGTCTCAGTTTCTGTGAGGAGAGGGTCCCACATTAGAGAGGAGAGCAGGCAGGCATGGTAGGGGGAAGCACTAGGGTTGATGGAAGGCAGGGAGAGGGAATACGTGGGCAGGAGCCTTTACTGTGGTGTCTGTAGGAAGGAACGGGCAAGCGAGGAAGGTAAGCGGAGCTGGATAATTCCAGCGGGCTCTGGGGAGCAGGGCTGTCCCTAGCTGGCTGGGGCCTGGCCCTGGGGTGGGCGTGGTGGTGGTCCAGGGTGTGAGAGCTCCTCTGGATGATTTAGTTTGCATCTAAAAGACACTCTCCCAGGTAACTCTTTCTGAGTCCTAGGAACTGCCTACCCTGGAAGGACAGCCCCTCCGGAGTCTGCAAGCCCCCACAGTGGGTGGCATCAGAAATAAGGGAAGGTAGGGGACTTTCCTGGCGGTCCAGTGGTTAGGAACCCGTGCTTCCACTGCAGGGGGTGTGGGTTTGATCCCTGGTTGGGGAACTAAGATTCCCACATGCCACCTGGCGTGGTTAAAAAAAAAAAAAGGTAAAAGATTCAGTTAATACAAGGAGGAGCCAGGAACTCTGGGTCTAAGGCTGGTAGGCCAAGGGGGAGGGTCACACACCAGGATCTGCTGCCTGTGATCTCGTGAGAGGGTGGGAGGGACAGGACCTGACCTCTGGCTGTGCGTTGAGGAGAGACACCAAGGGCCAAAATGCCAGATGTGCTGGGTACATGGTGAAGCCTCAGTGTTAGCTGCAAGGATGAAGGCTGAGTCTCCAGTAGGAAGCATAAACGCTAGCAAGGGTGGCCTCTGCTTTTGCATATTTTCACGCATCACCGGGGCGCGCACACACCCTCACGCCTTGTCTCCTGTTATTTGACATAAACGTCATTGTCCCTCCACTCCTTGCCTTAGGCTGCTTTAACATCACAAGACTGTGCCGACAGAGTGCCATCATTCACCTTCACACTCCCCTGGAGCTGGATATCTAGGGTATTTTCAGTGGCTCTCCATTACAAATCGTGCCGCGATGAGCAGCCTTGTGCAGACGTGAGAGATCCTGTGGGATAGAACACCTATGTCCATGGGGATTCTCCAGGCAAGAATACTGGAGTGGGTTACCATTTCTTTCTCCAGGGGATCTTCCTGACTCAGGAAGTGAACCCAAATCTACTGCACTGCAGGCGGATTCTTTATCGGCTGAGCTACAAGGGAAGCCCCAGAAAGGAAATTGAAAGTGAAAGTCGCCCAGTCGTGTCCAACTCTTTGCGACCCCCACGGACTATACATTGCATGGAATTCTCCAGGCCGGATTACTGGAGTGGGTAGCCTTTCCCTTCTCCAGGGGATCCTCTGACCCAGGGATCAAAACCAGGTATCCTGCATTGCAGGCAGATTCTTTACCAGCCGAGCCATGAGGGAAGCCTCAGAAGTGAAATTGCTAGGACAAAAAATAGACAGACATAATTTTTGTAAATCCTGCCAGTTGTTCTACAACAGTCTGTAAGCAATTTATACTCCCACCAGAGTGAATGAGATTTGCGTGTTCTCATTTCCCCATGCCATTCCCAACACTGGATATTGTCAGCTTGTAATATTTTTGAAATTAACTCATTTCTATTTTTTTTGGGGGGGGGCATGCCTTGCAGCATGCAGAATCTTCGTTCCCTGACCAGGAATTGAACTCACATCCCCCTGCAGTGGGAGCTCAGAGTCTTAACCACTGGACTGCCAGGGGAGTCCTGAAATTAATCTGTTAATATTTCTAATATATATTCTACCTGATCCCCAATGTGGTTCGAGATAGCTTTTACTCAAATATATGTGAAGGAAGCATTCTAGAATCGTACGTAAGTGGTATAGACTCCAGAGTCGGACCACTTTGGTTCAAATGCCAAGGCTGTGTGACCTTGGCAAGTTTCTTCCCTTCTCTGTGTGTTGGTTTCTTTGCGATAGGATGAGACAAAGAAGGCTGTGGTATACGGTAGCCATAAAGATGCCCCTCTGAGGTCTCCAAGGATGGGGCGTGTCACCGACTGCCTCAGCCGCCTGTATGGAAGGACACACGACATTCCCGCGGAGACCAGGCTCCCGTGGGCTGCTCCCAGCAAGTGGCCAAGAGCAGCAGGCCCTTCCCCAGGGACAGGACACCCCATGGGCTTGACTTCCTTCTTTGACTCTCTTGCTTCCCTTTTATAAGGACACTTTTGATTACACTTAGGGCCCATCTGGATAATGCAGCATCATCTCCCCATCTCGAGATCCTTAACTCAGTCCCATCAGCCAAGTCCTTCTGACAGGCACAGTAGCAGTCACAGGTCCTCTGCATCTCAGGGCCATTATCAGCCTACCGCACTGCCCACCTTCCCTTTTCCCTCTCCTGCCCATGGGAGCAAAGCCTGTGGTTGGATGCCTCTCCCTGGTGCCTCCAGGTGACAGGGCGCTCAGTTAAATGTCGGGTGCACTGAACGATGCTTAAATAGACAAATGCATGGGACACAGTGCATAGAACTTATCCTAGAAAACGATTCATTGTTCATCCGACATTCTGACATTCAAATTCAACTCAGGGTCCTGACATGTTTGTTTCTTCAGTCTGGTGACTTTAGTATTGTCCCCAGGTCCCTGCGTGGGTACAGCCGTGCCCTGGCTGAGGTGTGAGGAAGGCTGACTGCCCACACAGAGGGCGGGGGGTGTCTGGGGACCAGGACACCAAGAGCCCCCGCCCTGATTCTGTGCCTCTCCTGCCTGGACCAGGCTGGGCATCCTCAGCCGCAGATGGGGCTCTGGCACTGGCGCCTCCATCTTGGACACTTCCTTCTGTTAACCTATTCTATCTCTTTTTAAAATTGATTTATTTGGGGGCCTTCCCTGTCAGGTCCAGGGGTTAAGACTCCAAGCTGCCAATGCAAGGGGCACGAGTTCGATCCCTGGTTGGGGAACTAAGATCCCAACTGCCCAGCAGTGCAGCCAGAAAAGAAAAAAAGACAAAAAAAGGAGATTTATTTTTTAAAGTGAAAGAAAAAAAAAAAAGTCCAGAAGATCTAGAGGTAGCTACTTTTACTAGGTTCTTGTGAATCCCACTAGAGATATTTTAAGCATTTTCAGCATCCATGTGCTGTCCTTGACTTAGAATTAACCCCCTCCATTCCTATTCTCTGCAACCCTGAAAGGCAGCCTCTAATCCCAGATCCCACGTGCCCTCCCAGGTGTGGTGCGTGCGCCCCTGGCTCTGCACAAAACGATTTGGAGTGGAACATGGCTTGAAGTTTTAACAGTTCAACTTCTATTTAAATGTGTCCTAAAGAAAACAGACCAGTACATCCCACACAGAATTTTCCATCTGCCAAAAATGGGGTTAAAATTTTAAAGTGTGCTGTGTTCAAGGTAAATAATGGGCAATCTGCAAAAAGGGTGAAACTGTACAGGAGGCGGAGAGACAGTTTGGAACTTGGCTTGTGGCTATTAACGTGACCAACCTAGACAGCATATTAAAAAGCAGAGACATTACTTTGCTAACAAAGGTCCGTCTAGTCAAAACTATGGTTTTTCCAGTGGTCATGTATGGATGTGACAGTTGGACCATAAAGAAAGCTGAGTGCGGAATAATTGATGCTTTTGAACTGTTGTGTTGGAGAAGACTCTTGAGAGTCCCTGGGACTGCAAGAAGATTCAACCAGTCCATCCTAAAGGAGATCAGTTCTGAGTGTTCATTGGAAGGATTGATGCTGAAGCTGAAACTTCAATATGTTGGCCACCTGATGTGAAGAACTGACTCATTTGAAAAGACCCTGATGCTGGGAAGGATTGAAGGCAGGAGGAGAAGGGGACAGAGGATGAGATGGTTGGATGGCATCACCGACTCAATGGAGATGAGTTTAAGCAAGCTCCAGGAGTTGGTGATGGACAGGGAGGCCTGGCGTGCTGCAGTCCACGAGGTCGCAGAGTCAGACACGACTGAGCAACTGAACTGAACTGAACTGATAAACAGGCGGGTCAATAGAGGATGAGATGGTTGGATGGCATCACCGACTCAATGGAGATGAGTTTAAGCAAGCTCCAGGAGTTGGTGATGGACAGGGAGGCCTGGCGTGCTGCAGTCCACGAGGTCGCAGAGTCAGACACGACTGAGCAACTGAACTGAACTGAACTGATAAACAGGCGGGTCAATAAAGTGAGATCCGTGCTTTGAGCCTAGAATGAGTCCACCTCAGCGGTTGGGAGAGGAAGGCTGGGTTCCTGAGCTGCGAGTTTCAATCTTGGTTGAACATCGGAATCGCATGGGAAGTGTTAAAAACCCCAGTGTCCAGGCTGCGTTCCAGATCAACTTGAGGGTGCAGACCCAGCGTTGGAATTCTTTCCCACCAGGGACAGGTGTGCCGTTCCTAGAGCTTCCCTGAGCCTCTCAGGAGAAGAGGATGTTGGGCGCCCCCTGCTGGCGGGAGGAGCCTCATTCTCCCAGCCTGGTAGGATTTGCTGGGAGACTCAGAGTCTCAGCTACATGGGGGAGAGGTTGCTTCCGTTTACGTAAGCTGTCCTCCAGGCTGCTTTTTCACAGCTGCTGCTGCTAAGTCACTTCAGTCTTGTCCGACTCTGTGTGACCCCATAGAGAGCAGCCCACGAGGCTCCCCCGTCCCTGGGATTCTCCAGGCAAGAACAGTGGAATAGGTTGCCATTTCCTTCTCCAATGCAGGAAAGTGAAAAGTGAGAGTGAAGTCGCTCAGTCGTGTCCGACTCTTAGCGACCCCATGGAGCGCAGCCCACCAGGCTCCTCCGTCCATGGGATTTCCTAGGCAAGAGTAACAGCTAGAGGATGCTGTTTAAAGCACATGGGACGCCACTGGGTCTGGTGCGTGGGCTCAGGACGCAGGCAAAGGACATGTCCCAAATTCTGATCCTCAAAGTGCCACCAAGGCCAAACAAAAATAGGAGCGGAAGGCAGAGGGCAGATAGCTTGGCGCATGGAGGACGCTCTAACTGAAATGCTTAAGACACCTGAGGATAGTTTGTTTTTCTCCCAGCTAAAAGCTTACCCACTCCCGTGCTCTGGGATTTCTACACATGAGGCTGAAGGTCACGCATAACTCAGCGATTCATCCATTCTACAAAGGTCTCCCGGGCCAGCCCTTTGCAAATATAATAATAGCTCACACGCATTGCACGCTTACTTTGTGCCAGGAGCTGTCCTATGTATTCTGCACATATTAATTCATTTGATCCTCGTACAATCAATCCTGTGTGATAGTGCTAGTGGCTCAGTTGTCTCTGCCTCTCTGTGACCCCCTGGACTGTAGCCTGCCAGGCTGCCCTGTCCGTGGGATTCTCCAGGCAAGAGTACTGGAGTGAACTGCCATTTCCTCCTCCAGGAGATCTTCCCTACGAGGGATCGAACCTGGGTCTCCTGCACTGCAGGCTGATTCTTTACCATCTGAGCCACCAGGGAAGCCCTACAATCCTATGAAGAGGGTCATTCTCCCTATTTTACAGGTGAAGGAACTGATACACAGAGAGGGTTAATAACTCACTCCAGGTCTGACAGCTGGAACGTCCTGGGGCAGGACTAGGACAGGGTTCCTTCCTCGGGAAGGTCGCTGTCGGGTGGGGTGACAGACCAGGGCCTCACAAGAGATGAACTGCCCCTTCTGTCTGGGAGAGTTTGGGGAGGGCAGGCCCTTGCAATGGGTCCTAAAGGTTGGGTAGGAGTGCTGTGTGCGCTCGGTCGTGTCCGACTCTTTGTCCCCCCATGGACTATCGCCCGCCAGCCTCCTCTGTCTGTGGAATCTTCCCGGCAAGAATCCCGGAGTGGGTTGCCATCTCCCCCTCCAGGGGATCTTCCCCACCCAGGGATGGAACCTGTGCCTCTTGCGTCTCCTGCACTGGCAGGCGGGCTCTTGAGCACTGCACCACCGGGGTGGTCTGAGTGGGAGTCAGCTAGGTTGACAGCGGGTGGGAGAAAAGGGAAAGGGCCACTTCAGGCCACACATTCACTCGCTGAGCCTTGCACCACTCGCTGAGGGCCTACTTTGTGCCAGCATGGTTGGGGGCTGGGATGCGGCAGCAAACAAGGCTGAGTTGCTACCACGTGTGGCTGCCATCCGAGAGGGAGGCAGGCAGGCAGTAAACACAGGCATGTTCAGAAGAGATGAAGGAAGCCAACGCCAGGCACGAGCATAGAGGTCAAGGGTTCAGGGCTTGGGGGAACAGCCAGGAAAAGGGGAGGTGGGCGAGGCTCCCTGAGTCGAGAGAGGAGGCCAGTGGCGCCCGGCCTGGGGTGAGCACCCCCTTCAACTCTGCACAGTGTGGGTGTCCCCTACCCCACCCGGGCGGAGGGGAGAAGCGGGCATATTCCAGATCCACTGGGGAGGAGGGGAGAAGCGGGCATATTCCAGATCCACCGGGGAGGAGGGGAGAAGCGGGCATATTCTAGATCCACTGGGGAGCAAAAGCCAGCCGGACTTACTGATGGCTTGGGAGTGAGGTGTCAGAGAGAGGGGTCAGAGACCACCTCAAGGCTTTGGGCTGGAACAGCTGGCTGAATGGAGGTGCCATGGACCCCCACGGACAGGCTGCGGTCAGAGCCGGTTTGGGGGTGGGGTCTCCGAGAGAACAGAACCCCCGTGAGCTCGGCTGAAAGCACAGGGCGTCCTGCCGTCCGAGCTCACCAGCTGCTCAGCTGAGCCCCCGCGAGCGAAAGGGAGCTCACGTTCAGCGGTGCAGGGGCTTGGTCGGGGGGAGCGCGAAGGGGGCTGACTCTCCCGGCCCAGGTCGCTGGGGTGCTCACCCGCCTCTGATGGACAGCAAGGGGCGGCCTCGGAAAGCAAAGGATGGGGGCCAGCGGCGCCACGCTGGGAACGCAGGAGCGCTGCATGGCTCGTATATGGTCCTATGGCGCCCCCTGGGGCTGGATAGGCTCCTCGCAGCCCTCTGCTCACCCTGCGTGCACAGCCCCCAAAAGCTTTAGGCGCTAAGTCGTGTCCCACTCTTTGGGACCCCATAGACTGCAGCACGCCAGGCTCCCCTGTCCTTCACTCTCTCCCAGAGTTTGCTCAGACTCATGTCCATCGAGTCGGTGATGCCATCCAACCATCTCATCCTCTGTCATTCCCTTCTCCTCCTATCCTCGATCTTTCCCACCATCAGGGTCATTTCCAACAAGCTGGCTCTTGGCATCAGGTGGCCAGAGTATTGGAGCTTCTGCTTCAGCATCAGTCCTTCCAATTTCAGGACTGATTTCCTTTAAGATGGACTGGTTGGATCTCCTTGCAGTCCAAGGGACTCTCAAGAGTCTTCTCCAACACCAGAGCTCAAAGGCATCCATTCTTTGGTGCTCAGCCTTCCTTACGGTCCAGTCGTCGCATCAAAAAGAGTATACACTGTGAAAAGGCCTCCCCTCAGCCCGGCTCCCCCTCCCCAGAGGCAGCTACAGCTGGAATTTGTTTCCCTCCAGAGACTCAGAGCCTCCTTTACAGCAACACTTACCAAGGGTTTACTGTGTGCCAAGCACACGTGGTTTGTCCTCTGCCTCCCTTCCCAACACAGAAGCCGAGAGTCAAATCCTGTCCCTCTCCTCCTGCAATCCTTGCCCCTTTCCCCCACCTCACTCCACGACAGCCACGATATGCCTCCCCCTTGGGCCCGATGATCTAACTCCCATAACCCCCTCGCTCGCTCTTTCAGCCACACTGGCCTCTGTTGTGTGGCGTTGTTTAGTTGCTCAGCTGTGTCTGGCTCTCTGCGACCCCGTGGACTGTAGCCCTCCAGGCTCCTCTGTCCGTGGGATTTCCCAGGCAAGAATACTGGAGTGGGTTGCCATTTCCTTCTCCAGGGACTGGCCTCTTTAGATTTTTTAAACTATGGTAAACATATACATTATATTTATTATTTTAACCCCTTTTAAGTGCACAATTCAGTGGCATTAAATACAGTCACAATTTAGGGTAACTGGCACCACTACCTACGCCCACTTTTTCATCTTCCCTCCACAAATCTGCCCTCATGAAACTCCCCCCTCCTTCTCGGGTAACCTCTATTCAACTTTCTGTCTCCGTGAACTTGCTTGCAAGTGCAGTCATAGAGTATTAGTCCTTCTGTGTCTGGCTTACTTCATTCAGCATGATGAAAATGTTACAGCGTATGTCACAATGCTGTGTTCCTTTTCATGACCGAATAATATTCCACTGCATGCCCAGAACACGCTTTGTCCAGTCATCCACTGATGGACACTTGGGTGGTTCCCACTTTGGTTTCTGGGCCCCATACTGCTATGAACACAGGTGTTGGCCTCATCGCTCTTTTTTCCGCCCTCCAGGCACACCCTGCCTTGAAGACTTCGCACACTTCCCTCTGCCTGGACTGGTTTTCCCCAGGGGATCCACAGAGCTCATTCCTCACTGCCTTCAGGTCTTTCTTCAGACTGTGCCTATAGTCAGCCTACTCCCAGCCCCCTACTAAATCCTGTGACCCAGCCCTCCCCATCTCCTTTATCTTTTTCCCACAGCACTCACCACTTTCCAACACACCGCATAATATACTTACTTAGTATACGTATCGTCTAGAGTCTGTGTCTCTCCAGCTCCAGGAGGACGAGAATCAGGGTCGGTTTGGCGTATCTCGGACAATACCCGCATACACGGTTTATTGAATGAGCTTAAAGTTGCAACCCTAGGTCAATTCTGAGTCACACATTTTAAACTGGAGGCACAAGTCTTGTTAGAGGCTGTGTGCTCCAAACTCTCTTAAATGCCTCAAATACTTCAAATACCACATATTATATGGATTGCTTCAATTCGGGGCTGAAATTAGGATTAACTTCTCAACTGGCTGAGCACATGGATCTCCTGAGATGCAGGTCAGAGGAATGAGCTCTGAAGCTGCAGACGACCGGCGTGAATTTTTCTCCCAACCCGAACAGCGTGTTGACTTTGATTCTCTCCTCTGTCCCTGGGAACACAGCTCGGGTTGTGAATATCACAGTTCAAGGGGCTGAGTGGGAACAGGGGTTGGGTGGGTGGCCAGC
>SJYX01018744.1:89326-183055 GCA_006410675.1 Oreotragus oreotragus | reverse complement strand
CTCAGGAGGAAAGCACAGAATTCAGCTCACCTGGAGTCCTTCAGAGACATCCCCCTTCAGCCCCTGCCCACGCACCTGCCACCACCTTCTTTGCAAAATCGGGAAGTCCAGGCTGGGCTGTCTTTTCTGAATGCACTTCCTTCCAAGCGGGCTTTCCAGGAAGCCCTGCACTTTAGAGAAAGGCCACGCCGTCTCTCCACCCAGCAACTCCCGCTTCTCTCCCGTGGAAATAGGAAGGGCTGGTGCGCGCGGCGCCTCTCTCAGTGAAGGGTGGAAGGGTGTCAGTCAGCTCTCAGCATGCCTCCTGCACAGTCAAGGCCGACTCAGCTGTGGGCTCGGGTCAAAGGCTTGGATTTGGCTTCTGGATACACTGGCTCAAGGCCCAGCTCAGCCACTTATTCAGCTGTGGGATGTCAGCCAGAACTCTTACTCTTTCTGTTCCTCATCTGCTTCAACTCCTAATGGGACTGTGCCAGCTGCCTGCCCACCTTCATGCAGGTTGGTGTGGTCCACATGGGAAGTACATCTCAACCAATCAACCCCATGGAAACACCAGTCATTATTACAGCCACGCTGCAGTCATCAAGATCCACCGTTTCCCCTTATTTTGGGAAAAATGTGTATTGAGTTGCACCTGAGTCCCTAGCTTCTGTGCTGGCTAAGATCATGGCTGAGGCCTCTGCAGAGTCCTGTGTGTGTGCCAAACTGCTTCAGTCATGTCCGACTCTTTGCGACCCTATAGACTGTAGCCCACCAGGTTCCTCTGTCCACAGGATTCTCCAGGCATGAGCACTGGAGTGGGTTGCCATGCCCTCCTCCAGGGGATCTTCCTGACCCGGGGGTTGAACCCGTGTCTCCTGCATTGCAGGTGGATTCTTTACCCACTGAGCCATCTGGGAAGCCCCCAAGTATTCTTTAAATGAACATATACTCTTCTTTCCCTGTGTAGATTCTGAGATGGTCTTTCATCCCTTGGCCCAGGTTCACTTGAGCCAAGAAAAACCATACTTAACTACAGGGCATACAGCAGATGTTCAATAAATGTCTATGAAACTGAACTGAGCTCTCCTTTCCAGAGAACACAGACTCCCAACCCAGAAGCAAGATCTTTCTTGAAAACTCCAGACGCAAGCTAATTGTGGTTTGCAGCTTTAAGAGAAATTTAAAAATAAGTAGAAAGAGAGGAAGAGAAGGTGTGGAGGGAGAAGGTACGGAAGAGAAGGGGGGAGCTCACAAAAGTTAATGAGATTTTCTCAGCTGTAGTACGTGCCCACATTTTTAATAATTAGGAGTAATAAAAATTCTAACTGAACCTTAAAGGAACATCTTTTGTAACAAAGAGAGAAGTCAAGACAGACTTCTCTGTCGGGTGTAATGACTTGTTAGCCTTGGAAGATGGATGTACTTTAAGAAACTAATTTACAGAAAAAAATAATTGTTCATAAAAATGCAACTAATTGGGTTAAAATGACTTATTAACAGGAGTGCCAGATGATTCTTGTGCCCTTAAGGATTAAATTCGGTTATTAATCCTCAACATTTCTTATTGCTCATGGAAGAAAGCCTTCTCCCTGCTTAGCAGATGGAGAAACTGAGGCTGGAAGAGGAGAGGGAGAGTGACTTGCTCAATGCAGGCTGAGCGGGGAGGACCCTAGGCTAAAGCTGGGAAGAGATTAGGAGTCCGGACACCCAGTCCTAGCTCCGTCCCCAGCACCACGGGGACTCCACCTCCCCACCAGCAGGTCGACAAGGGCCCGGCCACTGACTCTGCTCACCCACTGGGTCTGAGGTCAGGCAGGGGCCGGTCGAGGGGTAGGCGGTCACTGAGGTAGGCGTTGTAGCCGTAGTACTGGAACTGCTTCAGGGCCACACGCCGGCCTTCGGGGCTGAGCTCCTGGCCCCAGTGTGCAAACAGAGAGGAGTCTGTGAAGGGCTCAGCCTCTGCCTCCTCAGGTTTGGCGGGGGCTTCTGGAGAAAGAAGGGATAAGGAGACAGTGGGTCAGAGTACACGCCTGCATAGGCCATAACAACCCCTTTCCCTTCCTCACCATTGCTTTGGATAAAACGATCTTAACCCCAACTTTGGGGGTGGGGGGCGAATAGAATCGTCATGCTCCCCTAAGCCCATTTATCCTTCCATACATCCATTCATCCACCCAACAACCACTAACACAATGGATGTAGAAATACACCCAGCAGAGTCCGAGGGGAGCCAGTGGGTGCGATCCTGATGCCCCGTGGCTTTATGCCAGAAATTCCTCCTTTCCCAGTCTGCCTTCTCATCAGATGCTGGGTCCAGCCCTTGAATGGCGTTTCTGCTTCTCTTTCTCCAGATCACACCCCTATTCCCTGTAAGTCCTAAACTGTTCCACACCCGGATCCTCAAGCTGAGTGCCTGCTCCCTTGCCCAGTTCTTGCCAGTCCACTCTCCCTCCACTGTCTGGTCCTGCTGAGAGTTTCCTGGCTACACCCTATGATATTCACCTAACTGCTAGGACCCTCGGTCAGATTGCCTCCTGCTGCTTCAGGCTCTGCCCACCAGGACAGGGGCTTGTTAGCACAGCGGATAGACAGACCATCCCCAAACCTCCACACACTCTGGGCACTGCTCATTGGACCTCTGGTAGACTTTGTAGGGGCAATGCTCACACCAGAGCAAGAGAATTCACGGTTCTCCTGGAAATTTCCAAGAAAATGGAGGGGGTATTATTACCTATAAGAGCAGAGGCTTGGATGTATATAGACACAGATTCAAACAAATCCCTGCCCCACTATTCACTGGCGACATGAGCATAAGCAAACACGCAACCTCTTGACGCCTTGATTTCCCCACTTGTAATGTGGGGATATTAATAATAATACCTACTCCTTGTTCCTGAGATCTGTGAGGATTACATGCAATAATGTACATGAAACACTTGTTTCAGAGTAAGTGCACAATAAATGGGACTCGGGGTTGCTATAGCAAGGGCAGCCTGGCGGGTCAAGATAATGAGTAGGTCTTGGCAGGACACAGGCTGACTGGTCAGATTATGGAACTCATTCCAAGGGACAGGTAGTCAGGCCCACCATTTAAGGTCAGCAATCAGAGAAATTGGACAGGGATGCTAAGGCCACTGGACTGGACTTTCATGTTCATAAACATGATGTAAGTAAGACATGGAGCCTGGAATGAGACAGGGTCCAGGAGGAAGCAGAAGAGGGTTCAGAACAGGAGGCAGGCTTAGGACACTTGCCAAAGTCCCTTCAGCTTTCTACATGGAGCCAGTAGGTGCAAACACACTTATGTCAGGTAACTTAAAGGTACAGTCTGGAGACAGGCAAAGGGCTAGGGCCCTTGGTCTTCAAGGCTGGAGAGCTCAGAGCTGCATACCACAGCTCTTACCACCTCCTCCTCCTGACAGATTCTTGGAAGAGTCCATTTGAGAAGAGGGGGAGGCTTGAGAATAAGCCTTCCAGCACCCAGGACACTCCTATCACAGAAGGGGTGTTTCTGGGGGAGGAAGCCCCATCACTGGAGGCACACAAAGGAATTCATGGACGGAGGCGGCTGTCATAGCTCCTTGCGAATTAGACAGCGAATGATTCTGAAAGCAGAGCGAGCACACCAACGCCAGAGACTCGAGTCAGGGAGACACCAAAACTCGTGCCCATGGAGCTGGGACTCACAGGTGCTGGGTGAAGATGTGTAAGCACCCCTGCTTTTCGGGGGCCATGTCCTGGGCGCATGCTCACTCTGGAGACCCATGTAACTCCCGGGATAACCATCACAGCTAGCACTTGCTGAGTGCTTACCATGAGTCAGGCTCTGCCATAAGCATTTTTCACACACCAACTCATTTCCCCCTAGAGGGTGGGGACTGTCACTGTCACCATTCTAGAGACAGTGAATGCGAGGCACACAGAGGATAAGAACCTTGGCCTCGTTCACTTAGAAGGAAGTGAAGTAGCTGAGATGCAACCTGAGGCAGCCTGTCCCCCGAGGCAGCAGCCCCAACCATTAGGCTGCACTGTCTCCACAGAGCAAAGGGCCGGATACAGATGAATTCCAAAGATGAACATGGCCTGTCAGCTCAGTTACCAATCTTCCTTAAAGATGCAGAAGGAAACTCAGATATATTCAACATATTAGACATTTAAAGGAGTAAAGTGCGAACTACGTGCGCATTTCTATGACAAAGCAAGAGCTTCTGGGACTGCGGTGCTGCTCAGAGCTCCATCCCAGAGCTCAGGCTTCCTTTGGCCCCTCGACGTGGTGTGTTTAAAAGGAAATACAGGGCTCACCTGATCTTGAAGGTCCTTGTTATTTCTAAAAAGATGGATGGTTCATTCGTTTGGATTCAGGAGTAGTAAAAATCTAAATGACCAAACCAACTGAATCACACATATAATATTTAACACAAATGGAGTTTCACTGCTCTCACATAGCTAAATGGATATTATCAAGTAAAATCAGGTCATTTAATGAAAAAATTACGATTCACAATTAGACCGGTATTGGATAAAAATGGATTATAAACATATTAAAGTCCTGGGTCCCAACACATGCTTTTGCCTTTTTACTCAGTATGGGTATAAAGGACAACAAGTTTGATAGCAGTGGGTTCTGAATGATGAGCCAGGGGCAGGACAGGGAGAAAAGAGGGTATATTTGGCGAATTTCTGCCTGAGCCAAGCACAGAGCTGGCTGATGTCTTTACCCAAGGTTATCTATGCCATGCTCACGGGCTGGATCCCACAAGGGCAGGAGGACATCTGTCTTGTTCCCTGCTGTACCTGTGGCTCCCAGCAGAGTCTGTGGCTCTTACAAGGAGATCAGTCCATCATTTCAAAACAAATCAGTTAATCAGTACCCCACAGTGGTTAGTTACTAGACGCGAGGAAACCAAAGATGAAGAAGTTGAATGGCTAATCTGAGGTCACCCAGTTTGTCAGGGGCACGGAAGCTTTTCTCTGCACCGCCAAGTGGGAAACTATGGTCCGAGGGCCAAATCTGGCCCACCATCTTTTACATAAATAAAGCTTTATTGTAACACATGATATTCACTTGCTCTATATTTAGCTATAGCGCTTTAGGACAGCAAAGGCGGAGTATGACAGAGACCCATTCGGCTTGAAAAGTGGAAAATAGGTACTTTCTGGCCCTTTAAGAAAAAGTACGCTGACCCCTGCTCTACACTTCACATTTGACACCCCTTGGGCAAAGAGGACTCGCCTCTGCTAGTCCATTCGTTTTGTCTCCTTAGGAGCCCTGGCTGTAAGACAGAATGACTACTCCAGCTCTGCCCTTTTCCAGGTTAGCTTAGCTGCGCTTCAGTTCCTCATCTGGAAAGCAGAATGGGCACTAAGAGTGCTTTCTTCTTAGACTGTTGGTGCAGATTCAATGAGAAGGTCCACGTGAGAGCTGAGCACCGTGCCCAGCACATAATAAATGTCAGCCCAGGGAGCGTCAGTGGCTAAGGACACACACAGCCCCGCAGCCCGCCAGGCTGCTCCTCCACTGACACTTCTTGAGCTCAGCTGAGGAAGATGCATGAGGTCCCAGCTCTGGAAGATGCTGCTGCTGTGTGTGAAGGGCGTCCATGTCAACAGAGTGGCCTCCCATTAACCAGTCCTAGACCCAACCCCCTGCACTCTCCAGTAAGAGAGCAGACCTATAAGAAGGACCATGTCTGACACAGTTAGGGTGACAAAGAGGCCCCAGGGAAGTGCCTGGGCTGGGTCCTCCGCAGGGGTCTGGAGGTGTCCAGACCCTTCTGGTGAGGCGCAAGACCCACAGATGTCTCTCACCCAATGATCAGGTGTCCCTGAGGGGCAGGCATGTGTTGTGGCCCCCGCTGGGGTTCACGCTTGGCTCACGGAAGGGGTGACCTGAGAGATGTGTATATTCAGGGGGCTGAGTGTCCCCCTCCCAGGAGAGCTCATTCATGGCAAAAATGAGGAGAACATAAGGAACTCAGCCGGGCGGCTGAGCCAGTGTTTGGAGGGTTCTGAGCACAGTACGGAGGCTGTGGTCCCAGCCCACTCCTCACCCAGCCCTGTGCTCATCTGTGTCCCAGGGAGAAGCAGGCTGAGAGGGAACACTGAAGGGCCATTTCACTAGACAGTCACGCACGGGCCACAAGCGGCACCTGTATAACGCCTGGGCAGGAGAGCCATTCCTCTGCCTCCCCTGACTCACTATGAACAACCACGTGCTGTGGGCAGGAGGGGTCCCCAGTGGGGCCCAACTCATGAAGGACACTCACTGGAGACTCATTGGTTGAGGGGGGCAATGCCATGTCCTGCCCCTCTCTGCTCATGACCTCCTATAGCCAATGGTCCTTCTTGGCCTCTGGACAGACGGCTCTAACAGAGCAAAAACTGGAAAACAAGAACAAGCTGCCAGAACCTCAGCGGGCCTGGGACGGCCAGTGAGTGGGAGGAAGGGCCGCAGCACAGACTGCAAGTCCGAAAGGCCCGACTGGCCGTGTGACTTGGAAATAGCTTCTGACCCTTCAGGCACATGTGCCAAGGTGCTGCCTGCCGGCCATCACCAAAGGTTCGGTCCAAAGTGGCCAAGTGCCATTCAAAAATTGTTTGAGGACCAATGAGGAGGGGACTACAGGCTAATTTTGGGTGTTTACTGCAAAACCTTGCCCCTGAAGCTGATCCTTTCATACACTGTACTGCAATCCCACTGCACCGGTCCTGCCCAGTGGTAAGGCCAGCCATCTCAGTGGCCCCAAGATGTACATTCTATCATTCCCATCACAGATGAGAGAAGACTGCTCCTCAGAGACAGGAAACAGCTTGCTGCTGAAACTGTACTCCTGACCACAGCCCGGCCTCTGTGTCCTGGGAGAGACACACCGTCTGGCCTGAGGACTAGAGGCACTTTAGGCCCTGAGAGCCTGCTGAAGTTGGTCTGCACTGGTTCACAGCAGCTGTTAACCCACTGCAGTACCTTCACAGCACTGGTAAACAGCTGCTTCCTCGAGGCCTTCCATGTGGCCCTCTTACCCCAACTGCTCTGGCCCTTTTCTTGGAATGATCCGGATCTTTCTACCAGCCAGCAACTGAAAGGTGCATGCCTGCTCTGCCTCCCCACCCCAGCTGCTCTGTGCTGTGACCAACATTTATGCCAACTGGCTAGTGTCTGTGCCTTGCTAGTTAAGTACAATTTGACTATAACTTGCTCAAACCCTTCCTAGGAGGCCACTGCGAAAAAGAATTATGGGTTTCTGGAGACCTTTCACTCAGCTCATCTGTTCCCCATGTTAGTGCCCAGGCCTCATCACGCATGACCTATTTTCCAGAAAGTTCTGCCAGTGATCACAGAAGGCATCCAGGAAATGCCACGATATGGTCCCAGAGATAGGCCCACAGAGCCTGACATGCAGACCACTAATGAGAGCGGAGAATTGCAGATCCAGGTCCTGACAGCCTCCACGCTAATTCACAGAGACAGGAGGGAACTGGGGCAGGAAAGCAGCTTGCAAAGCTCCAAGCAACGAATGTACCTGAGGCTGCAGCTCCGAGCCTGAGCCCCAGCTCGCCAGCCAGGCACGAGGCGGCCATCTGGAGACCCAGTCAAGGCCCGTGAGGCCTCCAAAGCTGCTGGTGCTGAAAGCGGGAGGAATACCTGTGTGAGGAGGGCCGCTTCAGGGAGCAGCCCGAGTGAAGGCTCTCCCAGCTGCTTCTGCCTGTCTGGGCGGCGCCAAGACTGCACGACGGAGTAGAAAGAAAATGGGTCTTGGAGTGAAGCAGACATTACCATGCTGCCCAGCCCCTCCCATTTCTGATGGCCTGTCCTCTCTAGGACCACGTTCCTGGGGATCCCTGTCTTTTGAAGCTGAGCCACTTTGCTCCCGCCACGCCCTTCAGTGGAAACTCTGAGGCTGGAGGGGCTGCAGAAGAGGCTGTAGCCCAGACCTCTCCCTGAGCCCAACTCTGCTCCTTGGACTTTAAATGAATCTTAAAACAGCAACAGAAGGGGTCACGTTGCGCGATCGCTGCTGGAGGTCAAAGTGACTTGGAGCTGGACAGCAGGACTGGCCAAGCTCTGCTGGGGCACAGACTGAGCCACCTGGGACGGGGCCCACTTCGCTAAGGACCAGGCAGCCAGGTGCTCAGGCTGGACTAGGGGCTCACCGGAAGTGGCAGCTCTGCTTCTGGTCCCTCCATATGGGCCCCTTTGGGAATATTTCCCCAAGCAGTGGAGCCCGCTTGTTGTTGTTGTTTTTATGGTTTTCCCCAGTTTCCTATATGCCCCTCTTCCAGGCAGAGTTAAGAAGACCGAGGGTGGGTGGCGAGAGGGCCTGCCTTCTGCCCTGCAGCCAGTCCTATAGCCTGCTATTTCGGTTTCTGCCCCCGGCCATGCTCGGAGCTGAAGCTTTGGTGTTTGGTGGTGAGATCTAGAGTCCAGGGACAGGAAGGCAGGGAGGAAGGCCAATGTCCCAGGTGATTGCCTGCTGTGTGCACTGGGGCCCTATGTCTAAAGGACATCTGGGGGGCAGGCGTAGACGGGCCTGTCGCCTTGTCCGCCTCCCGGAGTGTCCTGGGGGCCCGTTCTCCCACTCTCTTAGGTCTGTTCTCCATTTTCTCTGGACTGGATCCACAGTCCAGCCTTTCAAGTCTGCATTTCCTGGGTTGTGGAAGAGGAAGAGGCTGCCAGGCTGGTGGGTGGAGCCGCTGTGAAGTCGGCTTTTGGAGGGATGAAGGCTAAGCATGAAATAATGGAGCCGGCAGTGCGGAATATCCAGATAAGAATTCTTAATGCAGTTTCCTTTCCTTCCATTCCTTTCATTTTTTTTAACAGCTTTATTAGGGTATAATTTACATACCATAAAATTCACCTGTTTCAAAAGTACAGTTAAGTGATTTCTAGAAAACTTTTCTTCCATTCTTGAGATGTCTTGTTGTATGCTTTATTTGGTGTTAAAAAGAAAAGGGCTAATTGAATATCCAGAAATGTACATTGTTGGTGTTCAGTATCACCTGCTGGCTGGCTCCCTGCTGATGATAAAGGACCATTGTTCCCACTTAAACAGCCTGATGCCTGGGCCTCACCCAAGAAGCCCGGAAGCCCGGGAAGCGTCTTCAGAGCCTCAAACCCTGTCCATGGGAGCAATACTGATGAGGCAGGATTCATACCTCCGCACATGGGGTGGTTCACCCCAGAATAGCAGCGGCTAGTCCCCGCTGCCTCTGCTTGCCCTCTGCAGTGCCACCTCCACACTCCAGGACGTGTGGCCTCCCTGCTTCTCTTCCAACACCCAGCCCTGGATCCAAAGTGGTGCCCCGGGCCTGTCCTAGCCAGAGGGAGGCACCAAGATCCTGGGGGAAACAGGCAGTCCTGAGAGGCAGGGAGCCTCAGTCCACCCTCCCCCCCAACACTGGGCAAATCCCCGTTTCCCGCGCTGTGAGATGGACCCAGTGTTTAGGTTCTACTGGGGAGAAAAAGGAGGACTTGCGCACATCACCATGATGCTTTTCTTATTCCTTGAAAAGGCATCAGGCCTCCACTTGTACTTGGGCTCCCAAGGGGAGAGCTTCAGGGTTTTAAAAACACCCTTCAGTGTGCTAAGAGTCCTAATAATAAGGAAGCAAAGTACTGTGTTGAGTTGAGGATCTCCCCTCCTTTCCACTTTTAGAGATGCAGTACGACATGAGCTGCATCTCACTGTTGCCCACAATTCGGCTTTCTTTTCCAGGAATCCTAAGAATGGCTAAGAGAAAGAAGTGGGATCTGGCAGGAAAGAGCTCGGAGATAATCAGAAGCAAGGAGCTCTGACAGTCTCAGGCCCCACACCATTAGAAGCCTCTGCACAACGACTTTATCCACTGTGGAAAAGACACACGGGGAGAACTTCCTCTGGCACATGGAGAGCACTGTGGGGAAGGGGAGTGGCTGCCACAGAAGGCCTCCTGACCAGCCAGGGCCAGGCCTGCATGGCAAAGGACAGCCTCCTACCGGGGCTCCAGAGTCAGCTCTGCCCTAGACAGGCAATCTCCCTGAACCTCAGTCGGCTTGCCTGTTTGATGGGGATGATAAAACCTCTCGCTAACTGTGAAGACAAGGCGAGCTGCTGGCATCAGTAAAGTGCTTTGCAAACTCAGACTCCTGGCCGGTGGATCTGTTTCCTGTTGCTGCCTTAACAAATGTCCACAAATTTAGTGACTTTATGCTAATGTATTATCTTGTAGTTCTGGAGGTCAAGGGTCTGACAGGCTCTCTCAAGGTATTGGCAGGGCTGTATTCCTTTCTGCATGTCCTAGAGGACAATTCTTGAATCCTTGAATCCTCCATTCCAGCCTCTAGAGGCCACCTGCTGTCCTTGGCCCATGACCCTCTTATTTCATGGCCAATGCCAACAACAGTGGGTTGAATTCCTCTCACGTGGCATCCCTTTGACTTCTGATCCCCTTTGACACTTTGAAGGCCCCCATGATTACATTGGGCCCACCTGGATAATGCTGGACACTCCCTATTTTAAGGTCAACTGATGGGCACCCTTAATTTCATCTGCAACCTTAACTCCCCATTGCCATATCAGCTAACATTCACAAACCCCAGAGATTAGAATGTACTTATCTTTGTGGGGGGACACATTATTCTGCCTTACCTAGTAAGAATTCCATCATTGTGGGTTTTGCTCTTTATAAAAGTGTGATTCTAATACTCTGCTCTCAGGGTTGGAACCCTGAGAGGCAAAGGAATGACAGCTCACATCTGTTGAGAGCTGACCAGCTCTCAGCACAGCGGTGGTCTCCTCCCTGACATGGCTCTGGGACTGCACGAGGGGAAACACACCCAGGAAACCAGGGCAGGGCTGCCAGTCAGGTTCTCCAAAGGAGGCAGGTGCACACGAGGCCAGCAGGTGGCTGGGAGCCTCGTCCCTGACCTTGAAGCCACCCTGGCCCTGCTTCCCTCATGCACCAGCTAATGAACAACAAACAAGAGCCCGGGAGGTGCGAGGCATGTGCCGAGGCCACTGCCCTCCTGCCTCCTGCTTCTTCCCCACAAACTCTGACTGAATCATCCTCTTCTCCAACTGGCTCCTCACTGCCAGCCCTGCCTCCGCTGCTGTGCTTGGAATTGGTGAGTTTGGTTATCCCAAACTCTGGCTTTCAAAACTCCCTGAAGCTGCAATTCTATTGTTTGGGGAGTTTTCTCATCTGGGAATCTGAGAAATTGCATACTGGCAGATACCTAAAACCATCTGCATTAGATTTCATGAGAGTCATCAGAGGCAGTGTGCTGTAATGCGAGGGCTGGCAGACTCTTTCTGTAAAGGGCCAGTAGTGAGTATTTTAGGCTCTCAGGTCACGAGATCTTGGTTATAACTACTCCACTCTGCCCTGGTCTCTTGAAAGCAGTCACAGATCATATGTAAATGAGTGGGTGTGGCCTTGTTCCAGAAAGAGGATTTCTATAGCAGGCAGCAGGTCAGCTCTGGCCCCTGGGCTGCAGTTTGCTGACCCCGGTGCAGTGGCAGCAGAGACTGGCTCCTGGCTGCTGCAGCTACTAAGCCAGGTCATAACTGCTCTGTGCCTCAGTTTCCTCACTAGTAAATAGGATAACCATACCAACTTTGTAGGGTAGTAGTGAGAAACAGAGAAGGGAACCTGTGTCCAGCACTCAGAACACAGCCTGGCAGCTTGTAAACTAGGTGAGTGTTAGCTAGGATCTGCCTGCCAGTCAAGAGCATCCACCTCCAGGACACTGGCTATGACACACCTCTCAGCTTCATTGTATAAAGGCCCACTCTTACTCTCCTAGTACTGGCCTCATGGGCCGCTACTCAAGCCCACCTAATTCAGCCCCAGCTGGGAAGGACCAAGGTAGTTATGATCCTGGGTGTTCAAGTCACTGAGAACAGGATCCTGAGCAAGGCCAGAAGAGACGACAGAGGAATCAGGCCTGCCCTCCTGGGAGGGGCTGGGAAGGATAAGAGATGGCTGGGATTCAAGAAGTGTGATGGGTCCTAACAAGAAACTAGAGTCAGGGGTCTAGGGAGAAGCACTAGCCATTTCATTCTGGGCTGACGTGGCAGACAAGGAACAGGAACTCGTCTGACTCCAGATACTGTGTGATGGCCTCTGGCAGGCAGACAGATCTCATGTCAGGTTCCTTGCCAACCTGGGCCCACCATGCCCTCTACCCACTACGGGGTGGGCTGTGGGCCTGGGTGTGGCTGAGCTCACAGCTGAGACAGCCTGGCAGGTAGGGACCGCCAGAGCTCAGAGTGTGCATCCACGCTCATGGAAATGGAAATGGACTTGATTAGAAATTATGCAGAATGAAAGCAGCCATTAAAGGTCCAAGTTTTTATGCTCTGAGCCAACCGCATAAAGAACATGTGAAAAACTAATTTTAGGGAGTGACAAATGTACGTACCTTAGGAACGAGGATTTATAGGTGCCATTATGTGCCACTTTAAAACAACCCTTTAAACCTAGAATTCTGCCTAGGAGATATAATGAACTCTGAAGTACATATCTTTTTTTTTTTTTTCCTGAGAGCTGACAGCCTGGAGATGAGCACCCAGACTTCTACTAAATATACACCTCACCATTCACACATAAAACACAGTGTTTCCACACATCAGTTCTTGAGATGAACAAGTTGGTGACCCTGTTGAAGTTAAAGTGGCATGCTTCTCCTGGCACAAATACGCAGATGGGAACAGCTGGGCTCGATGGGGAGAAAGAAATGTGCTCCTTTGCAACAAGACGGTCTACAACCCGGACCAGCTTCAGACTGCCTGCAACAGCTGCAGCTCCTAGGTGTGGGACAGGCTACAGGCGAGTCCTTGCTTTGGGAAACCTGCAGCCTGAGGAAAGCTGGGAAGAGTGCTTCCTGTCCTCCGTAATATTACTTTACCCTCTTCTCTCTGGTCTCAGCCTCTCTGGAAGCCTGCGGGTTTCCAGTGTCTTTCTTCTGGTCTTAAAGGGGCAGCCATGTGCTGTCTGGCAGTGGTTCCCCTTCATGAATGAACATCAGACTTACCCAGAGGGCTTGTTGCATCACGCCTCATGCTGGGCCCCGCCCGCAGGGTTTCTGATGTAGCAGCAGGTCTGGGGTGGGACCTGAGAATGTGCATTTCTAACTAATTCCCAGGAGGTGCTGAAGCTGCTGGAGGGGCCCCACTCTGAGAACCAGGCTGTAGAGATGACGGGAGTCACAGGCTTCCTTCCAGCCCTGACTCTGCAGCTTATTCATCCTGAGAAACACACACACACACACATACAGAGTCACAGCAGCCCACAGCAGCCTACAAAGGCTCGTTCTGAAAACAGATTTCTCTAGTCCCAAGAGGCTGCTCACCGCATGTTGGAAGACCATTAAAATGTGTCATTTCAAAGATGAGAGAAGAACACTTGTAAAAACAAACTTGCATGAAGAAATATTACGGGGTTGCATTCTGGTTCAACAGCCACATTTGCATTTGTAAGTGCAGTTGCCAGTGGAGAAGGATCCACAGGACCTGGGGTGGGGGGTGGGTGTGCTCACAGGCTCCTGGGTGCCCGGGCTGTGAGGGCCCCAGGGCCAAGCGCCACCACTCCCAGCAGCTGTTGGCTCCCTGGACATCTTTTCCTGGTTGCTCTGAGTCATAAATCTCCCGGCCCTGGCAGTCAAGGCTGTATTTCAGTGAAGAGAAGTGGATTTGTCCTTCGAAAAAAGTTAACAAACAGGCCCTCCCAACTCCAGGCTCTTGCAAGACCAGGAAAGGCTTTGAATCCATGTCAAAGAAGCCATCAAAGGAAATAGGCTGTTTCAAACAAAATCCATTTCTCAAGCATGACGGTAAAAATATTTATCACATGAAAGATGTGAAAACCTTTATGATGTCTCAGCGTTCTGTATTATGGATGCCCCACGTGTCCAGCAGAATGTGTGCAAAAAAAAAAAAAAAAAACCGTTATGCCTGTGATTTTAAAAGGGGAGGGGGAAATTAGACCTTTCCATCTGGTAAATTCTTAATTTGCCAACCCATCATGCTACATGGGCACCTGAGGCAGAGGAAGGAGGTGGGCTCAGCTCTGAGTCAGATAAAAGAACCAAGGGATTCAGACAAAGGCAGTCTACATGTCCGGACACAGTGAATAGGGCCCCACACTTATCTGGCTCTGTCAGCCGGGGGCCTTGGAGAGCATCCAAGCTCCTGCCTCGTGCACAGGGTCAGACAAGGCCACTACAGTGCACCTCAGGATTACCAACAGGGTCCGAACTTCCTTCAGGGACCTCCACAATCAGGAGCATTTGCTGTTCTAATGGATTTTCCAAGGTGCAAGACAAAGCCTATTCTTTCACCCAGAAAGGATCACAGGAGTGGGGAGGGGTAGGGGTAGGGGGCAAGCCAGCCTTTCTAGGAGGCCCAAGTTTCTCAGTCGCAGATCTGAGGATGAAAGGTCTGCTCAGAGAACCTAGGGTGCCCAGGTTCTACCTCCATGCCACACCTCATGGTTGGTGGGTTACCAGGGTGGGCACTGGGATGCACAGCCTCTTTGAGAAGGAGAGGCACCCAACACTAATGCCTTTTCCTCTGGATGGGTGGCTTAAAAAGAAGCGCCCTGGTGGGCCCTGGCACACTGAAAAAGACACAGGGGCTTGCCCTACCTTTTCTGGGTACCCACAGAGAGGTGGAAATTAAACTATGCATTTGGAGGAACAAATGAAAGTTAATTCACTTAATCAACAAACAGCTTCGAGATGCAACTATGCAGAGATAGCCTGGTCTGGCGGGGAAGTCCAGGACCTCTGAGCCACACAGCTGGAGTTTGGCTTCACTCTTCATTAGTTGTGTGGCCTGGTATAAGTCACTTAACCTCTCTGTGCCTTGGTTTCCTAACGTGGAAAATCGGGGATAATCATACTACCTGCTTCCTCGTGAGGACTGAATAAATTAATGACAGCCTCTCACATTCTATATGCTATGTAATCCCTGGCAAAGGTTGCTATAGTTATGGGCAGGTACTATGCTGGCTGCTAGGACAGAACTATGAGCCAACAGCGGGGCATTTATGAGGTGGCTGCTCATCACTTTCTCACCTTTCCCACCAGAGTCAGGGGTACAGAGTAACTGAGAATAGGCAGCTACAGGGAAGGCTCCGACACCTTCCCTAATGGGATAAGAGGACCCAGAGCCCGCTGGTATCCTGGGGCGAGGTACCTGGGGAAGGTCAGGCTCTGCTCCCTGCTCCTCCCCCTATTCCTGCTAGGGAGAGGAAAGTAAGGGAAGTCGGGAAAGCCACACGGGAGTAGGGGAGCCCAGTGCCCAAATGTGAGAGCCTCTGCATCAGGATGGATCCGTCTGACTGGGGAGCTGGGTGGGAGGCAGTGACTTTTCAGGCCAGGTTGGTCTGTCGCACGTGCAGCCCAGGGGCGAGGACATGGGGATTTCCTTCCTAGGGGGCTGTTACTCTGCGGGATGTCCTATGGATTCCTCACAGCATGGGAGCTGTCCAGGCTGGCCTCTGCTCAGGACCCAGTGGGCAGGCGCCTTAGCAAGACAACCCGGAGTGTGAGGCTGAGAAGTAGCTCAGGCAGGGTCCTGAAGGCAGACTCCACGAACCAGAGAGACCTGGAGGTGACAAGACCCTCCACTGTTGGGGGTCACGAACAGGAGGCCCCCAGACCCCTCACACATATACGCCACTTGTCTTGTATAAGATATACTGCAGTTAGCATCCTGGACCATAGAACTGGGCAAGGTCAGTGGCACATAAACCTTTCCTCCTGCCAGGCCCAAGTAGGAGGGGTGGAACTGACGGGTGTGTGGGGCTGCTGGGCTCTCTTGGAGTGAGGAGCTCACCCTGCCCAGGAGTCCTGCCTCTGAGCTCTTGTCTCCTTGCATTGCTTGACAGTGCATGGCTGAGAACAGCAGGTCAGAAAGTTCCCAGATGCAGACAAGAGGCAGTCAGAGCCTGAAGGACCATCCATCCAGGACCACAGGAACCATCCATCAGACCAGCGTTCTTGGCCTCCTTTGACTATAACTCACTACATTTATGTCTGGTACATACATGCAAACACACATAAGGGAAACTATAATTTACAAAACAGTCTTTAGCCTTACTATATGTAACTAACTCTGGCATATTCTATTTTTTGCTACAATATTTTGTTAAGAACAAATGTTGGGGACTTCCGTGATGGGCCGGTGGTTAAGAATACACCTGCCGATGCAGGGGAATGCAGGTCCGACCCCTGGTTCGGGAAGATTCCACATACCTCGGGGCAGCTAAGCCCAAGTGCCACAAGTACTGAGCCTGCACACCCTGGGGCGCAGCTCTGCAACCAGAGAGGCCACCACAGTGAGAAGTGTGTACATCATAACTGGAGAGTAGTCCCCATGCCCCACAACCAGAAAAAGCCCGTACACAGCAACAAAGACACAGCGGCGCATCTAAGAAGAAAAAAGAACAAATGTCGGCTATGAACTAGGAAATTGATTCTATAACCTACTAATGGGCTGTGACCAGCATTCTGTAGAACAATGATCTAGATCAATGGATTGCAACCTTTTATCAATCAATGTCTCCTTTTCATAAATATTAAAAATTCCTTTCATATTCCTTGAAATTTAAAATAAATTATCACAATTGAAAACAAAAATAATGGCCATTTTGGAATACTTTTTCAAAGTATGCATGCCACCATGCATACTGTCCCAAGACTTTGATATAGAATCCCCCATAGGAGAGAAGATGCCCTCCTCCCAATTAACCTAGCTAAGAGTGGTTTTCAAGAGCTTCTGTGGACCCCCTTTGGGGAAAGTGGACCCTGTGTTGAGGGGAAGGGAGGCCTGAGGTCCCTTTACCATAACGCTTTGAGTCCTAAATTCCTAGAATTTTGCATAGAAAACTTTTGAAAGAAAGGGTCACTGGCTGAAATAATGGTTGGAACCTCATAGGCTCATGCATTCACCTATCTCATTTCCCTGGGGAGAGAAAGAGGCAAAACCATTCATTCCATTAGAAAGATTCAGGGATTTGCTGAAGGGAACACAGAGGCCAGAAGTGAGAGGGAGACAGGACGGGACCTGAGACCTGATCTATGGCTACACCACCTTGAATGCACCCCATCTCATCTGATCTCAGAAGTGGGGCCTGGGCAGGATGTTCTGAGGCCTTCAAACTGTTAACAAAAAGGCCCAGCAATAAGGACATGCACAATGAAGGGACCCAGCTCCCTGGCTTTGAGTTTGATTTCTAGAAGACTCAGGGTGGAAAAATATAAACTGGGAGTCAGACCCCTGCTTAACAGCTACATGTGGCTGTGATTAATAAAAGAGGGAAAATAAACTGACCATCTCTGAATGGGGGCAGCGTGTCTGGAGAAGAACATCTTCCTAATCTGGGATCCAGGAGGAAGGGAGCTCTTGATGGTGAGAAGACAGGTACCCCCGTGTGGGCGAGTGTCCATGGGGTGGTGGGCAGGTGAGGGGAGGGCTCTGCTGGCTCTTCCTCTAATATACAGAAGTCGATGCCAAGTGTCAGGCTCGCGGCTCTGTGGCACCCACTATCAGGTGCTGCTCTCCCAAGCTGTCCTCCACCATTTGATAATCGGAACACCCCCTGGATGGGTTGGTTCCAGAGGCAACTGCTGCCCTCTGCTCCTTCAAAGGGACATGTCTGACCCAGAGCCAGGAGCGGCAATGCCAGAGGCTCTTTCCTGGACTCCTGCAAGATCCTCTGAACACAGCAGAGGCTGCCGTGCCTATCTGATGGCCAACCAGAGGCGTCAAAGGGAACCACTTGGTGTCCTGGAGTGAGCCCAGGTCCAGGCCATAAATGTCTCTGAGGGTTGGAGCCAGCCCAGAAGACACTCACACACACTCACACAGAGCACAGATGGGCGCTGTCCCTGAGTCTGTGGCTTACCCGAGTTCCCAACCCTGGCTGCACACCAGTGCCAATGGGGGAGAAGACAAAAAAACTATAAATGCTCAGGCCCACCCCAGACTGTCCTATTCAAATTCTCTGCAGGTAGGGTTCCAGGCATCCTTTTAGTTTTGTTTCATTTTTTTATCTGTCCAGGTGATTTCAATACACAGCCAATTTAGAACTACTGGGTTGGGGAACTGTTCCCAAACTTCAGTGTGTACACACTGGGGAAAAGACAAATTCACTCCAAGATGGTCCACCCCTCAAATTCTAGAGTAGATTTGGTTTAGCGGCTCAATGGTGTCCAACTTTTGATTCCCCATGGACTATAGCCTGACTGGCTCCCCTGTCCATGGGATTTTTCAAACAAGAATACTAGAACGGGTCGTCATTTCCTTCTCCAGGGGATCTTTGTAACCCGGGGATTGAACCTGAATCTCCTGCAATGCAGATGAATGCTTTACCGGCGAGCCACTAGGGAAGCCAAGCAGAAGGTCTGGGACAGGGTAATAACAAGTCCTAAGAAATGAGCTCCTCCCTGTCAACAGAACTTCATGTCAGTTCAAACCACTGCACATTTCAAATGATAAAGCAATCCTTAGTGTTTCATCCCCTTAACAAATACTGTAATCCTTTTATATCCCGTAAGTGTTTATTGAGAGTGAGTGAAGTGAAGTGAAGTCGCCAAGTCGTGTCCGACTCTTTGCGACCCCATGGACTAGTAGCCTACCAGGCTCCTCCTTCCATGGGATTCTCCAGGCAAGAGTACTGGAGTGGGGTGCCATTGCCTTCTCCAGGGGATCTTCCCAACCTAGGGATCGAACCCGGGTCTCCCACATTTCAGGCAGACGCTTGTTAACCTCTGAGCCATGGTGCTAGTGCCGAGGAAAGTCTGGGAACCACAGAAGGGATACAGAGATGAGGGAGCCTCCCTGCAACCTCACACTCAGTACGAGATGGACAGGTAACCAGGTGTCCCGCCAGTGCACCAAGCTCACACTCAGGTACAGGATGGACAGGTAGCCAGGTGTCCCACCAGTGCACCAAGCTCACACTCAGGTACAGGATGGACAGGTAACCAGGTGTCCCACCAGTGCACCAACCTCACACTCAGTTACAGGATGGACAGGTAACCAGGTGTCCCACCAGTGCACCAACCTCACACTCAGGTACAGGATGGACAGGTAACCAGGTGTCCCACCAGTGCACCAACCTCACACTCAGGTACAGGATGGACAGGTAACCAGGTGTCCCACCAGTGCACCAACCTCACACTCAGTACAAGATGGACAGGTAACCAGGTGTCCCACCAGTGCACCAAGCTCACACTCAGGTACAGGATGGACAGGTAACCAGGTGTCCCACCAGTGCACCAACCTCACACTCAGTACAGGATGGACAGGTAACCAGGTGTCCTGCCAGCGTATCAACCTCACACTCCAGTATGAGATGAACAGGTAACCAGATGCACTACCGGATACCACCATGTCACAATGGGCTGGCAGGCTGGACAGATGGACAGACTGACAGGGTCACTTGGGCTTGCTGCTGCAGCCAGGGCTTGGTAGTGGGGTATGCTGGTGGGGGTGCTATGCTGGTAAGGGGGTAGCAGGCATGACTGCTGCCTCTGGAGACACACTGACAGAACGCAGGTTCCACATGGCTGCCAGTAGCCAGCTCTGAGGAGACTGTTTTTTGGCTCCTGGGAGCCAGGCAAGGCTGTCTGAGTTGTATAATTGACTGTCTCAGACAGCACAGTGCTAATGATGGCCTCACACCAGGGCCCCAGACTGTTCCCAAGGACTTCACAGAGGGAGCGGATGAGAGGCATCTGGGCAGCTCTGCAAACCTCCCCCTCATTATGAGCGCGGTTCCAACACCTCACGGCCCCACACGGGCCTTGCTTTTCCTGTCTGCAGCCTCCCCTTCACCAGAAGCCCAGGCTTTTCCTCAGGAGCCCGGGGGGCCCTCAAGGCAGGCGAGTCCGCAGGCGCACTCTGGAACAGGCACCCCTTCCCCGCCAGCGTCTTCAGAGCCCTGACTCCACATGCCACTCAGCCGCCCTCAGCATCCATTTCATGTGTGAGCACATCAAAGTGGTCAAGACCTTGGGCACCGAATGTGACAGGCCAGGGTTTGACTCCCAGCCTGCCACTCATTACCCGTGTGACCCTGAGCAAATGCTGGAATCTTTCTCAGCACCTCAGATTACTCAGATGTGGGAAAAGGATAAAAAGAAAACCTACCTCCTAAGATCTGGGAAGAGTACAGGAAACATTTCATGGAAAGCATTTACACGAAACGTTTGATGGAAAGCACTTACCGTGCCTGGGACGGGATAAGCACCCAATCAGTGTCAGCAAGCACTACCAAGGTCATTGTCGCAGCACGGGTTACAAAACACACACACACACACACACACACACACACGCACACACACACACACACACGCACACACACAAGGACTGAGAAGCAACCCCCCAAGCACAGGTCTCTGCCCTGCACCAGGCACAGGAGACCGTGTGCTCCAAACCTTTTAAGCCTCCGCTTAGACCAAACAACGGCTACCACCGCCCACAGCCAGAAATACTGTCTTTCCAATCTGCTTTTGTGTCTCGGGTTCCCTTGGCCAATGGACAGTGACACCTAGATGGAGATGGTTTTGAAGTTGTGCCCAAAGTGTCTCCCTGCCTTGGGAGGGCTCAGGGCCAGCCCTGTTTCACACCTGCCCCCACTGGCATTCTTGCTGTGTCCCTGAGTCTACAGACCTGGGGTTCTCAGGCTTAGGGCCAAGTCTTCGGCTCCAGGTTCCCAGAATTGAGACCCCAGGCACTCAGTTACATCTACAGTCCATCTGTCTGTGCACGTTCCTATTGTTGGCGCAGAGGAACTTCTACTGTGTCATGCCCCATGTTTGTGGCCTGGCCTGTAGATGGGAACTTTCACCTTCTCAGAAGATGGGGAAAAGCCCGCTACCTTCCTCTGTACACCTCACTTCCTTGCAATCATTAGGGTGTGAGAAAGAGCCTACCCTCCATGCCATTGTCTGGGTGAGTGGCCACTCCTTAGACCCCATTATTCCTCAGGTCTAGCCTTGAGGACAGGGATAGGATGACTATACACTGGCAAAATTTTGATCTTGCAATCTCTCTATGACTCCTTTCTACTCAAGGGCTAGTTGAGATACTGGCAGAGAAGAGAACATCAACTGAAAATCTGGTTAGGACCTCCTTAGTTGAGTCCCTTGGCAGATTCTCAGACCCCTCCCTTCCTCCAGAGAGCTTCTCCTACCACCGTGACCCTAGCTATGGTTGGCCTGTACCAGCATCTCCCCAGGGCCTGTCCCCACACTCAGACCAGGAAGGATAGCCAGGACCTGTGGCTGCCATGGTGTGTCTACAGTACCTCTGCAATCCCCAACCACCTGTGTGTGGCCCCAGGATTCATCCCCTGTGTCCAGGGACACTTTCCCCCTCCATGAGTAACCAGGTGTCCCACCAGTGCACCAACCTCACACTCAGTACAAGATAGACAGGTAGCCAGGTGTCCCACCAGGGCACCAAGCTCACACTCAGTACGAGATGGACAGGTAACCAGGTGTCCCACCCGTGCACCGACCTCACACTCAGTACAGGATGGACAGGTAACCAGGTGTCCTGCCAGCGTACCAACCTCACACTCCAGTATGAGATGAACAGGTAACCAGATGCACTACCGGATGCCACCATGTCACAATGGGCTGGCAGGCTGGACACATGGACAGACTGACAGGGTCACTTGGGCTTGCTGCTGCAGCCAGGGCTTGGTAGTGGTGCTATGCTGGTAAGGGGGTAGCAGGCATGACTGCTGCCTCTGGAGACACACTGACAGAACGCAGGTTCCACATGGCTGCCAGTAGCCAGCTCTGAGGAGACTGTTTTTTAGCTCCTGGGAGCCAGGCAAGGCTGTCTGAGTTGTATAATTGACTGTCTCAGACAGCACAGTGCTAATGATGGCCTCACACCAGGGCCCCAGACTGTTCCCAAGGACTTCACAGAGGGAGCGGATGAGAGGCATCTGGGCAGCTCTGCAAACCTCCCCCTCATTATGAGCGCGGTTCCAACACCTCACGGCCCCACACGGGCCTTGCTTTTCCTGTCTGCAGCCTCCCCTTCACCAGAAGCCCAGGCTTTTCCTCAGGAGCCCGGGGGGCCCTCAAGGCAGGCGAGTCTGCAGGCGCACTCTGGAACAGGCACCCCTTCCCCGCCAGCGTCTTCAGAGCCCTGACTCCACATGCCACTCAGCCGCCCTCAGCATCCATTTCGTGTGTGAGCACATCAAAGTGGTCAAGACCTTGGGCACCGAATGTGACAGGCCAGGGTTTGACTCCCAGCCTTCCACTCATTACCCGTGTGACCTTGAGCAAATGCTGGAATCTTTCTCAGCACCTCAGATTACTCAGATATGGGAAAAGGATAAAAAGAAAACCTACCTCCTAAGATCTGGGAAGAGTACAGGAAACATTTCATGGAAAGCATTTACATGAAACGTTTGATGGAAAGCACTTACCGTGCCTGGGACGGGATAAGCACCCAATCAGTGTCAGCAAGCACTACCAAGGTCATTGTCGCAGCACGGGTTACAAAACACACACACACACACACACACACACACACGCACACACACACACACACACGCACACACACAAGGACTGAGAAGCAACCCCCCAAGCACAGGTCTCTGCCTTGCACCAGGCACAGGAGACCGTGTGCTCCGAACCTTTTAAGCCTCCGCTTAGACCAAACAACGGCTACCACCGCCCACAGCCAGAAATACTGTCTTTCCAATCTGCTTTTGTGTCTCGGGTTCCCTTGGCCAATGGACAGTGACACCTAGATGGAGATGGTTTTGAAGTTGTGCCCAAAGTGTCTCCCTGCCTTGGGAGGGCTCAGGGCCAGCCCTGTTTCACACCTGCCCCCACTGGCATTCTTGCTGTGTCCCTGAGTCTACAGACCTGGGGTTCTCAGGCTTAGGGCCAAGTCTTCGGCTCCAGGTTCCCAGAATTGAGACCCCAGGCACTCAGTTACATCTACAGTCCATCTGTCTGTGCACGTTCCTATTGTTGGCGCAGAGGAACTTCTACTGTGTCATGCCCCATGTTTGTGGCCTGGCCTGTAGATGGGAACTTTCACCTTCTCAGAAGATGGGGAAAAGCCCGCTACCTTCCTCTGTACACCTCACTTCCTTGCAATCATTAGGGTGTGAGAAAGAGCCTACCCTCCATGCCATTGTCTGGGTGAGTGGCCACTCCTTAGACCCCATTATTCCTCAGGTCTAGCCTTGAGGACAGGGATAGGATGACTATACACTGGCAAAATTTTGATCTTGCAATCTCTCTATGACTCCTTTCTACTCAAGGGCTAGTTGAGATACTGGCAGAGAAGAGAACATCAACTGAAAATCTGGTTAGGACCTCCTTAGTTGAGTCCCTTGCCAGATTCTCAGACCCCTCCCTTCCTCCAGAGAGCTTCTCCTACCACCGTGACCCTAGCTATGGTTGGCCTGTACCAGCATCTCCCCAGGGCCTGTCCCCACACTCAGACCAGGAAGGATAGCCAGGACCTGTGGCTGCCATGGTGTGTCTACAGTACCTCTGCAATCCCCAACCACCTGTGTGTGGCCCCAGGATTCATCCCCTGTGTCCAGGGACACTTTCCCCCTCCATGCCCCCATCCTAAAAGCCTCTGCCTGGGAGTCAAATATCCCTCCCAATGACTTAAAAAAAAAAAAAAAAAACAAAAAACTTTGGCAGCATTGCACAGCATGCAGGATCTTAGTTCCTGGTCTGGGATTGAACCTAAGCTCCCTGCAGTGAAAGCACACAGTCTTACCCACTGGACTGCTGGGGAGTCCTCCAGTGACTTCTTGATTCCTCCCCATCCACACTCAAAAGCCCCTGCATATATGGCATCACCCTCTCATCTGTGTCTTCATTCCTTACCTTTCCTCTGGATCAGTCTCCTGACATCATCCGTGTGCCCCAGTCCCCCTCACCTAATAAAACCTTTCTTGGATCCCCTCACCCTATCCTCTCATTCCTCCCCTCTTTTTCAATTCCAGTCTTCTTGCAAGAGAAGTCTACACAGACTGCCTCCTCCTCCCATCCTTGGTTAGTTGGCTGGGCCTCAATTCTGCTCACGGTTGCAGGGATTCCCTGGGGCCAGGACTGTGTCCCCAAAATATGTCTTCGTCCCCAGACATGGCCCAGGGCTTAGGACATGACAGAGGCCCAACAGATGTTTGACGAATGAATGAATGGACAAGTGGACACAACTCCTATCAGTTGTGCCATTCTATGACATCATTTTCTCATCTGAGAATCAGGGAAGCAGGTAGTGCTGGTCCAGTCTGACATGGCATTGGTCCAAGACCTCCCTCTCCATGCTATCATGACAGGCAGGTGGGGGCTGGCTGCTTGTAAGGGTGCCAGTGACTGGGGTAGCAACGTTAATCCCAGGCAAGCTTTTTCTTGCTCTGATTCCCTGGCTTTCTTTCAATATCTCCCCTTTCCTTTTCCTCTGTTGAGCACACCCACTCTGTTGTGAGATTTTGAGCTTACCTGAGATGATATTCATAATGTCCACATCACAGGAGTTGGCACATAAAAGTAGAATCCTCGTGGAGCTGTACTAAGCAAGAAAACTGAGGCTCAGAGATGTTTGGTAACCTGCCTGGGATACCCAGCAAGAAAATGAGGTAGGCAGCTTCCAGTCACACTGGTCCCATTTTAGTTCTTTGGACCCCTCCCAGACAAGATACTCTCAAACCATCACTGAGACACAAAGGCCCAGGAAATCCCTGGAACCATACAGAACATTATTGAATAGAATTAAAAAGAACTCAATAGGGCAACTGTCACTTATTGGACTATCTAGGTGCAAAATACTCTGAGGCAAGAGCTTGCAGGAGAGAAAATGTATTTATTGAGCCATCAAATGAAAGTGCTCTGGGCCCAGAATATGCTCTCGTATAGAACTTACGTTATAAATACAAACCAAGTCTTATTCCAAGGTTTGAAATGAAAGACTTGCCTTTCAGTAGAGAATCTGCATTTCAACATAAAGATGTCTTAGCTATTCAGGAAAGATGCAAGACCTGGTTAATGCTGTATATTCACCGCATTTAGAAAGCCCGGGGATTCCAGAAGGCTCATTTCAGGCCTGAAGGCGACAGCACACACAGACGGGGCCTGGTGAAATATGTGAGCGTGACTGGCAGCATCCTGGGTACCGCCTCTAAAGGAAGTCTCCAGGGACAGCAGCAGCAGGGTCATCCTTTTGCAAGGCTGAAGTGGACATGCATGTTGGGGGAGACAGGAGCAAGTCCACTGCCAGGCCATTCGGTCAACACTGAACACCTATCACCTGTCAAGTGCCAGGTGCTATGACTGTGACGGTGAACTTTCCAGGCGTGTCTGCCTCATGGAGCCTACATTCTACTGATGGAGACAGACACTCAGTGCAATAAAAGCAGGTCACTGCAGACTGTGACATTTGTTATGAAGGAAATGGATCTAGCGGCATAATAAAGAGAAACCTGGAAGGGAGGTGCTGCTTTAGACAGACTGGTCAGAACAGGTCAGGCTGAAGATAGGTTGAGCTGGTATATGAAGGGTGAGAAGAATGGGCTATAGGGGAAGGGAGACAGTAGGCATGAGAGTGTTATAGCTTAAGGGGTCCAAGGGGGCCCAAAGAGCTAAAATGGACCAGCATGACGGGAAGCTGGGATAAGATCACATGGGAGTCTGTAAGCTGGGGTAAGGAGTGTGGGTCTTGTTCCAACAGCAAAGGAAAACTTTGAAGGGTTTAAGCAAAGGGGCTTCCCTGATGTCTCAGATGATAAAGATTCTGCCTGCAATGCAGGAGACCCAAGTTCCATCCCTGGGTCAGGAAGATCCCCTAGAGAAGGGAATAGCTATCCACTCCAGTACTCTTGCCTGGAGAATTCCATGGACAGAGGTGGGCTACAGTCCAGGGGGTCACAAAGAGTCAGACACAACTGAGTGACTAACACTTTCACAAGCAAAGGAGCAACATGAACTGACGAATACATGAAAAAGCTCATTCTGATCAGACAATGAACGGGAGGAAGCCAGTTATGAGCTATAGAGCAAGCCAAGCAAGAAAGGCCTTGGATGAGGCTGGTAGTTTGAGATACAGAGAAGTAACCAGATTTAAGTTACCTTTTAGAAGTAGAAACATCAGGCTTTAAAATTAAGTAAAGGTAGATTCATTCATTCATTCATTCATTCATTCATTTAACAAACATTGAAGATCAAGAAACAGGAGGTTCCTAACCATGGAAGAGTTGCTGGAACAGAGGCAAGGCTTGGGAGGCCTTAGATTTTCCATAGGCCAAATATATAGATACAGACATTTATCTATCTATCTAACATCTGTCTGTCTGTCTATCATCTCTAGTGATGCACCTTTCATGGAAAGACATTGCATTCATTCAACAAGCAGAGATGAACTACTAAATACTATGAAAATTTCAACACATAAATTCCAACTGCCTCCCACTTTAATTTTATCACAACAAAGAGAATAGCCAAACAAGATCTCCTTCTTCTTCTTCTTATAATCCTACTTTGTGTCATTTCTCTGGGTGCTTTCTACCTGCATAATATATCTTGTTATCGTATCACAACCACTGCATCTCAAATACCTGATAATTATCATATTTCTAGAGCCAGTTAACATTTACTTCCTACAGTGATATCCTTCTAAATATCCATGTGAATCACTTCTTTCTTTTTTTTTTTTTTTTAAATGAAAATCACAGGTAGGTGCTCAGGGAAAAAACAGTCAACTTCATTAAGACAGCAGGGTGAAAACCTGAGAGCCAGACTCCTGACATCCGAAGAGTTTAGAGATGGAGTGCCCGAGACCCCAAATTGAGTTTTGCTCCTTTTAGTGATAATGAATGTTAAAATCCAAGGCATACTTTAAAACAAAGCCTTCAAAACTTGACCAGAAGCTGCTGGATTCTGTTGCTTTTGCTCGGGATGGGACTTAACAATGTCACTAGCCAGTTCTGAAAGGAGAAAGGTGGACAGTTGCTGTACCTGTCCAACTTTTATTTCTTGTGTTTTCAGCAGATGTGCAGCCTCTGTGACATTAGAAAACTAGAATAAGTGACATTAGAAAACTAGAAAAGAGCCAGTCTGACTCTCCCAGTGCCAACAGGCCTCCTACAGGGAGTCTCAAGTGAAACTAGTGCCCCATGGCCTCTGGGTGGCCACTGTCATGGTCCACACTCAGCTGCCGCACACACACCTTGACTCCATAGAAATCCAAACCATGCAGACCCTGATTCCACTGTCTATACCAGAGGAAGCAACAGGTGCCAAATCTAGGAGCAGAGTTGGGGAGTCACGGTTTTCATGACCTACCTCTAAACCTGAAACTTCCTTTCCTGAATGGGCACATGGCTCATGATGATGGAAATATGGACATGGAGAAGACATAAGTGTCTTCTCTATTCAGCTTTCCCTTCTTGTCCCCTGGAGGCTCTCTTTCAACATAGGAGTTCAAGAGTCATATTTCCCCTTTATATCTGTCAGCCAGGCCCATGGAAATCAGAAATCAGTTCGTTTAGGCTGCCCCCAAACAGCTGATAACTCTAGCTCAGCATAAAGGCTCTGATGAAAACCAGTGGAACAGCACGGAGATGGCACCCTTCAGAGTCAGGCTCCCTGGGGTCCCCAGCTCTTACCCTTGCAATAGCTGACTTATTGGAGCTGGAATTGTTCACACCTGGGAATACATCTTTCTGTTCTCCTTCTATTTTCTCCTGTGCATATTTAGGAATACTCAGAGCCAGGGAACGTGATTCCTCTTTGGTGAACAGAGCTAACTGGACACATTGAGAAGGGAGAAATTTCCCCATAGCCTATAAAATTAACTGCAATAAATAAGCAAATAAAATGTGCTTGCCACCACTCTGGAGGTGCTGTGGCATCCTCCTTTATTGGCTCATAAAACATCACCCGGCCTGCTTGCTCTGCTATTGGCAGCATCAGTGACAAGGCTGAGCTTTCAGCTCACTAATTGGAATGTCCTTTTTTCAGCAAACTCTTTCTGAAGGAATCAAATTTCCAGTCCCCCAGTGACTCTTTCAGGAGCCACTGCCCAAGGTGCTTAGATATTGGAGATGGCTGTTTCATAGCAACTTTCAGATGGTATGACAGGACCGCACAGGGGAGGCAGATTCTTGAAGATGCCTGTGTAACAGGAAATGCTAAGATGGGAGTCTTCATTAAGGCACCAAGATGTGATGGAGACCAGATGCCCAAGTTGAGTTTTACTTACCAGTGGGGAAACTTCAGAGTAGGTGATTGGAAAGGACTGGGTTGTTAGAGATTAAAGAGAGGATTTTTGAAGACGATTTCTGAGTTGGGGGTCTCTGTCAAGGGGAAAGGTTGGATGACCTACCTCTCACACCAGGCTTAATGAGAGAGGCTTCAATGGTATCATCTACAGTACGGATGTGTGTGTTCTCTACAGCTGGGGGACACAGGAGGCTCACAACTGATGTCTCATGCCTGAGAAAGCTAAAGCAACCACTAAACACCACCCCCACCCCTTCAAAAGCAGGACAGTGGTGCACAAACATGGAGCCCAGGGAGGGAATGTCAGTCTGCTGTCATTTTAATAGGTCTCCTTTCCAAGAAGGCAGCTAGCCAATGTAAGGATCCTTCCATAAGCCACTATGGGGATCAAAAAATATGGAAGGATTGGGAGGAGACAGTTAAAACTTAGGCATGGCCTCTGGCAAGAAAGTGTCAGTTACCTGGTCCAGCAGGGTAATCTCCAGAGAACTCATGAAAATTATAATAACAGATTCATCTTCCATGTCTGACAGATGAAGAAGGCACAAAGCCATCTTCAGACAGTATCAGCTAAGTCAGAGAGATCCTGCCACCTGCTCCCCCCACCTGCCCCACTTTCCTCCCTCCATTCCAGAATGGTGGGAGAGCACAGCTAGCAAATCAGGAAGGAGGTGTGAAGAAAGAGAGAAGCAGGACTGCCCTGCCCCTCCTTGGACGGCGGAACCTTTGGAGAAGAATCAGCATCAAATCAAGTTTGAAGTTTCATGATTATATAGCCCTGCACTCTCTTAATGATGGAATCTAGACTGTACTTTGGTTTAAAGTAATCATATGACTTATTCTCGCCCATTAATTAAAGAAAGTCCTGGTCCTGTCTGAATTTTCACCCCACTGAGGTGGAAGACTGAGGATGTTTAAAAGGACAGAGATATCAGAAATACAGATGCTTTTTTAATTACACCCCAGGGATCCTGTTTATTCAAAGTACCAGATTCACTAAGTCAGAGCAGAAAGGGAAGGCTTCATTTCATCATCCATGGTTGATGGCTAATTCTGCCAGAAAGCCCTACAATTAGCAGCTGATCCCTTTGGGATATCATGCTCGATCTAAGATGAAAGCTTCAGTCCCATTGGGTCTTGATATTTTCCTGACTGTGGAGAAAAGCCTCACCAAGCTGGCTTTATGCTCGCAACAAAACAAATCTATATTTGGGGTTGTTTGTCTCGATTTGCAAAGATAATTTGGGGATATATAGAAAATCCTAAAATCTTCCAAAGAGGTCATATATAAAGGAGCAGAAAATTGGATGGCAGCAGATCTCCAAAGCAATACTGGTATTTAGAAGTCAACGAATCAGCACCTTCAAGAGTCTAAAGAAAATCTGTTCTCACTTAGAGGTCTAAAGCCAGCCTCACCTGTCAATCAAATGTGAGTGTAGAATAAAGACATTTTCAGACTTGCAAGGACAAAATACTTATTTCCCATGGCTTCTTTCTTGGGAAGCTGCTGGAAGAAAGACTGCTATAAAAAGGGAAGAAACCAAGAAGGGGGAATCCATGGGATTAACCCAGGGAATTCAGCCTAGAAGTGAGGACGAGGGACCATACCTCAAGATGAAGTTGCCCTGAAGCCTCAGACAGCAGCACTGAGGTGGGCAAACCACCCCGACTGGAGCGGAAGGATTAAGCACTCCAGAAAACAAAATGAAACTGATGGATTATATGAGAGATTCAAATACTTGGAAAGCAATATCAAAGGCGTAAGACAGATATGATAGAGCACATAGGAAAAAAATCAATGCTAAATACTAATGTAATTATTTTTTCTTAAAGGGGCAAATATTAATATTAGTGTGCCTGGCATTTGCTTGTCCGCCCTCATAGCCATTCCCTGCTCTTCTCTGCCCTGTTCCGTACCATGGCAGCTAGGTGGGGCTGACTCCTGCTGGCTGCACTCCTCAACTGGCTTCTGTCTGTATTTGGCCAAGAAAGAGGAGGCACTAGAGGGAGATGGAAGGCGGCGGGAGGAAGAAGCCAGGGTATTCCTCCCCCTCTTTCTCTGCTTCATGTGGCATCTCTCGCAGAAGTGGCATCTCCCGCAGAGGTGGCACCTCCTCCATGGTTTTGACTCCTCTTTGATAAGTCTATTTTGGTTCCACCTTCAGTCCACAGCCTTGGCTCTCCAGCCTTAAGCGTGATTGCAGCTTCCTGTTTGCCTCAACTACTCCTGTTTGGCTTTCCAGCTTTTTCATGACTTGTTCAAACCAGTCAACCCCAAAGGAAATCAACCCTGAACATTCACTGAAAGGACTGATGCTGAAGCTCCAATACTTTGGTCACCTGACACAAAAAGCCCATTCATTGGCAAAGGCCCTGATGCTGGGAAAGATTGAAGGCAAGAGAAGGGAACGACAGAGGATGAGACGGTTGCATGGCATCACCCACACAGTGGAAATGAGTTTGAGCAAGCTCCAGGAGATGGTAAATGACAGGGAAGTCTGGCGTGCTGCAGGCCATGGAGTTGCAGAGTTGGACACAACTTAGTGACTGATACATATATACACACATACAACAAAGTCTCATCTACTATATCAGGAAATCAATATATACTGCCTAAAACTGGTGAGTCAGGAAACAGTGGTATAAGCATATTATTTAGAAACATGGTGGCAAATATGAGAGGAAATAGCTAAAAGGTTTAAATAAGTCTCCTTTAAGGGTCAAAGCTGGACAGATGACTTTGGTGAAGCAGAGAATTTACTGTATTTTATTACAGATAATATCTGATGATTTTAAGCAAGTAAAGAATTACTTTACTTACTTAAACAGTGGAAACAGTGGCAGTCTTTATTTTGGGGGGCTCCAAAATCACTGCAGATGACTGCAGTGATGAAATGACTGCAGCCATGAAATTAAAAGACACTTGCTCCTTGGAAGAAAAGTTATGACCAACCTAGACAGCATATTAAAAAGCAGAGACATTATTTTGCCAACAAAGGTCCATCCAGTCAAGGTTATGGTTTTTCCAGTGGTCACGCATGGGTGTGAGAGTTGGACTATAAAGAAAGAAAGAAAGTTAAGTCACTCAGTCGTGCCCGACTCTTTGCAGCCCCATGGATAGTAGCCTGCCCCAAGCTCCTCCAGCCATGGGATTTTCAAGGCAAGAGTACTGGAGTGGGCTGCCATTTCCTTCTCCAGGGAATCTTCCCAACCCAGGGATCGAACCCAGGTCTCTCACACTGTAGACAGACATTTTACCATCTGAGCCACCAGGGAAGCTGAGCGCCAAAGAACTGATGCTTTTGAACTGTGGTGTTGGAGAAGACTCTTAGTCCCTTGGACTGGAAGGAGATCCAACCAGTCCATCCTAAAGGAAATCAGTCCTGAATATTCATTTGGAAGGACTGATGTTGAAGCTGAAACTTTGGTCACCTGATGCAAAGAACTGACTCATTTGAAAAGACCCTGATGCTGGGAAAGATTGAAGGCAGGAGGAGAAGGGGATGACAGAGGATTAGATGGTTGGATGGCATCACTGACTCAATATATATGAGTTTGAGTAAGCTCCAGGAGTTGGTGATGGACAGGGAGGCCTGGCATGCTACAGTCCATGGGGTTGCAAAGAGCTGGACATGACAGGACAAGAGCTGGAGTGACTAACTGAACTGAACTGAATTACTTTGATAAAAGTCAAAAAAATTTTTTAAATGATTCATTCTGGTGATTTGCTAAGGGATGACATTCAACTCAATAACCTATAGTTCATAAAGCTGACATTTTGCCCCCATGTGAAAAATCAGGGTATTTATTTATTTTGACTTCTGTCCCCAGTCCCAATCCCCACTACACCCTGAAGCCCCTGGATACTGGATCAGTGGTTTCTTCTGAAAATTTACCTTCTGTGAAGCTTCATCTAGTGAAGCTCAGGTCAGAAAGGTGAACTCATTTAAAACTACTGTGTTTCATATCACTGTTTCTAAACTCCAGCTGCATTGTGGATAGGTAAGTTACCTGCTCCCCTCCCCAATCCAGGAGTGAGGGAGAGGCAGGGAGAGGGTAAAGAGAGGGGAGCAAAGGTGCAAGCCCACCCCATCCTCACCAGGAGACAGCAAAAGTGACCTCTTGAGTTTTCAGATTCAGGCAGGGAAACACTGCTCCTTGTTGCCTTCACTACTTGAGCTGAAACTTCCTTTTATTTGATGAGCTAATCTGAAATGTAAACTCCCAGAACAAGTCAGGGGTGGTGGAATGCAGCGGCACCATCCCTGCCGGGGCTTACTGTCAGCAGAGGAGTGATCATGGCAGGCTGGTTCCTATCGTCTGGAGGCTTCCTGACTCTCCGGATGAGTCCTCCCACCCCCCATCAGCATCTGCTGCAGTGTGCTCTGCAGAACCTTCCTTCTGTGCAGAGTTATTACTGCTATGACACAGAAGGTTCCAGATCAAATGACTATGCAAAATGCTGGCTAGTTTTGGTTAAGTGGAAAAGAATTGTGACTCAGGACTTCTCAGGCCTCTGATGTACATTGGAAACTTCTTAAAGTGAAGTGTAATTACAGCACTGGGTAAACTCGGTGGCTGGGGAACCCTCTTCCAAGAGGCGCAATCCAGGACCAATGTTCCACAGAACCTGCTTTGGGAAATGTTTCCATCAAAAATCTTCTCCAAGTTCCTTAGCTCTGATCCTTTAACATAATGGAATTTGCTCTAATTGTTTATAGAGGGTTCTTCCAATGGGATTATGGTGGCAGGCTCTCCATGGGTCTGGGCAGCTACAACACAAGAGCTGGATAAGTGAACTCATGGCTGAGAGGGTGACTGAGCCACCCAAAGCATCCTTAGCCCAGCAAGGTGAGTCTTCCTCAAGTTCCCATGAGTGAAGACAGTCTGAGCCACCACTCACCCAGGTACTGCACAGCACGCACAGCTCCCTGCAGGCCACGTGCATCCCCTCCTTTGTGCTCTCCCTCATGCCGGTGCCCCTTCCAAAACATGGGTCCCTCCTTCTCTACTGTCTTACTGTAAGCTCACTTGAAAGCCAACTCTGAGACAAGCGTTTGGGTTCGAGCAGGAGGTGAAGAAAATCCTGAAGTGAGAACAGTTGACACAGAAGAGGGAAGGCAGGCAACAAAGGGTACTTTTTCCACCAGTGCTGTGGGTGACTGGGGCAGAGTTCTGCTAGGGCAACTCAGGAGTGTAGAATCCACGCCTCAGAGTTGTCTTCCCCATGGGCGAGGGACCTGGGGTTAGACTCCATCTCCCGCCAGTCATTGGTTGACGGCTGTTGGGGGCAGCAGCATCAAGTGCCCAGGCTTCTCGCCTGCCTCCACAGCAGAGGAACACTAGTGGGAAGAGAAAACCCCCCGAGAAAGAAGTGCAGGCGCAGGTGGCGGGAAGCTGGGCCAATGTGCACTGAAGGAGCTCGGCGAGGCCTGGACAGCACTTCCGGTGCCTGCCAGGACATGCTCACTGCCCAGCCACCAGCGCCCAGCCACCAGCCCCCTGCACACACACATACCGGTAGGCCCTTCGAGGCATGGTCCTCGTTTGCTCTGTCCCAGGGCCTAGCTCAGCAGTAGGATTTGTTGAAGGAATATACTGCATTCCACAGCATCAGTCACCCCCTCCCTAGTTAGTTACGTACTATCCCCATGCTCCTCTCTAACCACACTGAACGATAACTGTCAATGTCCTTGTCGGTTTTCCTACTGAACTGTGACTTCTTGAGAAAAGGACCCTTGTTGCCCCAGGGCCCAGGCCTATGGTGGGTATTCAATGTGCCATTTCTGATCTGGACTGAATGGAACCAGCTTTCCACTAGCACCCATGGCATGGAGAGCCTGGGGTGAGAAAGGAGAGTGTGCTGATCGGCCTGGCTGCTGAGAAGGCCTTGTGAGCCACACTGAGCCTGAGGGCCAGATGGAGCCCCTATCACCCTCCCCCAGCTGTGCTGGTACTCGCGCGATTGGCACGCCTGGCTGGGCCCTCAGCCCCACCCTGGATTCGTGCCTCCAGGCTGCTCTCCATCACAGCCCACAGACCCACAGACCCAGTGGGCAAGGGAGTGAGAGGGCGCTGGGTGGGAGGTCTGTCTTGGACTGCCCTGCAATGAAGGGAAACCCATGGAGGCTGGAGGGAGAGAAGGCATCTCTGCACTCACTGAAGACAGGCCATCTTCCCCTGAGGGTAAGGCCCCAGCCCTTTATGCTCACACAGAATCCATGGGGACCATTACACCAGCCTGGATTCCCACAGACAGGACAGTCTGTCTTCCTCTGGGAAATCCTTGCCTTGTCTGAGTGGGAATTCAGAAAGAGGACTACTAAAGCAATCATCATTAAAAAGAAAATAAAAGCAAACTAGTATCCCAGTCATACTAAGGGCCTGTGCATTGGCTAAAATATCAGTCTCAGATGCTTCACGGAATTAGCTAAAGCAAATTCCCATTCACTAGTCAGGCACAGTCACAAAAAATGAGGAATAAAACCCTCCAAGGTCAAATACACAAGGCTTGCCCTTCCTGCCACAGGTTTACCCTTTGCTATTCACAGTGTGGTCCATGGACCAGTGGCATCAGTTTCACCTAAGAGCTTGTTAGAAAAGCGTACTCTTAGACCCCAGCCCAGATCTACCTAAGCATAATCTCAGTTAACAAGCGCTTGGGTGACTTACATCCACATTAAAATCTTTGCTCAGATTTTAGTCTGAGACACCTTTGCTCAGACTCACTCCAGTGGCTCAGGATTTTCTTCTTTAAACCCTGAGAAGCTCATGGGTTTGCCAGTCCAAAATCTTGACTCCCACCCCATCAGTCCATTCTGCTGCCTGCCGTTGTGCTGAGAGAGAAACCCATGGCCCTTGGCCTCCGCTCTCGCTAGTCCCTTTACCCAGAGTTCTCTCCTCCCCCCAGCTCCCTTCTTAGCCTGGCTAAATCATCTTCCAAAACTCAGCTTCTAGGAAGCCGCCCTTGACTCTCCGGGCTCTGAGAGGCACTGTTCTGGGCTCCCGTGGCACTCAGCCCTCAGTCTTGGCATAGCTGTCACACTGGGCAGTTCTGCAGACTTTTCTTTCTCCCCCACCATGCTGGAAGCTGTGTGGTCACCTTTACAGAACCAACTGCTAGCAAAGACACTTAAAACATCTTGGGTGAAGAGAACTGAATGTTCACTGGATGCTTTTCTGAGGATTTAATTGCCCATTCATTCTGGAGAAGCCCATGGCAGGGTGGATCTAAGACTGTGCCACTAGCCAGCTTCTGGCCTGTCACAGAGATCCTGGAAGCCAAAGTGTGTGGAAGTCTTGGGAACTGTCAGCCTGCCACCCCCACAAGGCAGCTCTGAAACACACATACTTTTCCTGTCAATCGAGTCACAGCTCTGAAAGGCAGAAGGCACTAAAGCCAGCCCTCAGTGACACTAGTGAGCTGCTACAGGAGGGGAGGTTGATGGGGGCTGTGCCTTCAAGGTGCACCAAAGTGTCTTCAATAAATAATGAGCTCAATATCTGGGGGCAAGTTGATATTTAGGCTTCTTTCCATGAATTTTTGGAGGGACAATTAATGTGGCTTTAAAAGAGCAGCCATGAACTGAGTGTGGACAGAGGCAGGTTGGAATGAAGGCCCAGAGCAAAGCAACCATCACTGGACAGGCTGGGTGCAATGCGCAACCCCCCCCGAAAAGAAACAGAATCTCCTCCATCCCTGAGCCTCTCCACTCCTTTAATCTTCCCAAGAGCTCAGTGAGATAACCATCATCATCTGCATTTTACAAATTAGAAGTTAGAAGCTCAGAGTGGTTTAAAGGATTATCTGAAGTCCCAGAGCAGGTGAGTGTTGGGGTCAGGATGGAGGTAGGAGCAGTGACGATGACTGTTGGAGGCTGGCCATCTCCAAAGACATCTTGTGGAATCCTGCAATATCAAGAGCTTTCTAACGACCACTGGGAACCCAGCTTATCCTGAGCAATTTCCTTCCCTTCAAAAATAGCTAAGTGAACTGTTAACAAAGCACCCCAGCATCTCTCTGCTGCCTTCTAATGATGGAACAGGCACAAGATGGAGTATGTATGAAGTCAGTTGGCTTATGAGAATGAGACTGGTGGAGACTGGAAGGACTGGTCCTCAACAGCCCTGGCAAAGGGGAGAGGAAGGCACTGTGACCAGGTCCAGGAGGGGTGAGGAGAAGCCAAGCAGCTGTGCAACGCCCTTGGGAGGGCCTCTCTAGGGACTGTAAGCAAGTTACTCAGCATTTCCAAGTCTCAGCTTCCTCATCAATAAACTGTGACCATATGCCAATCTCCAGGTGAGACTATCATAAGATAACATGGGGATAACCAGTGAATCCTCCTAGGGAGAGATCTTTGAAAACCAGTGTTATGAGAGCTGGATAGAAGGTGACCAGAGCACCAGCTGTGGCCCAGGAGTCAGAGGAGGCCTTCATGGGGAGGATGAAGAGCCGGGAGTTTATTTCTGAGAAAGAGAAGAGAGGGCAAGGAGTGCCAGTCTGGCCAGCTGGGGTGGGCCTGGGATGAAATATGAGCAGTGAAACTCCCTTTAAGAACTTCCATGATTCTGGAGCCATTGAAAGCTGCTGCCCTCATAATCTTCTTCAGGAAGGCCTACTGTGAGCCTGAACCCTTTGTGAAGTCCCTGTAAACTCACCAAGTCAGCACACTGAGCACATTTTGAAGGTGATCCATGCGAAGACAGGAGCCCAGGCGGGGGCCAGCCTTAAGGCCCTGCGAGTAAGCAGGAATCTATAAGGGCTGTATTCCTGTGCATGCACTCTCAGTCATGTCCGACTCTTTGAGACCTCATGGACTCTAGCCCGCCAGGCTCCTCTGTCCATGGGATTTTCCAGTCAATACTGGAGTTGGTTGCCAATTACCTCCTCCAGGGGATCTTCCCAACCCAGGGATCAAACCTATGTTTCCTGCCTCTCCTGCATTGGCAGGAGGATTCTTTACCACTGAGCCACCTGAGAAGCCCTATATTCCCAGGGCTGCAAAATTATCCAGAATGATGTGTAGATCTTTGAGGGGGGAGTAGGTCCAGCTGATAATTGCTCACACTCATCAGATCCACAACTGTCCCAAGAGCTTTGCAATTCTTGTCTTTCTTGCTTTCTTTTTCTCCTGCATTTCTTTCCTGAACATTCTCTGCCTATCACAAGATCCTCTGAAGGTCAGAAATCAGAAATTCATTTTGCATCAAGCCTGTCCTCATCACAGGAAAGACAGAAAAAAGAGTATTTCTTTTTTTATGAGAAGAAAGTATGTGTAATTCCAAAGTCCTTAGGTACCACAGGACACGGGTGCTCCTGTCAAGAAGGGACAGAGCTGAGGAGTAGATCTGAAAGTTAAATAACTCCAAGTGGGGTTTCTTCACCACTTTTTTTTTTTAATAATTCATAGTACCAGACAGGTTGACAACTTATTGAAAATGGTTCCTCACCTGAAAAGTGCTTATTACTTACAGTGTACCATCTTTATTACATCGATACTGACATTTAACACTCAATAAATCTCCACTCCTTCCATGGAGATGTGCCTGACAGCCAACAGGAGTCCCTGTCTTTTCTCTGCTTTCCAGCAGGTTTTGGTTTCAGGAACTGTGCTCAGCCCCCAGGTCCCTCAAGTCCAAGGCAAATCTGAGTGGGAAAGGGCAGTCCTGGGATTTCCTTTGTCCAAGTTGGGCCCCTTCCCCGCCTAGCCAAACCTCTGGTCTGCTAACAGTAGCTGATACATTCATGTAACAAGAGTTGGGTAAAAGCTGAGTAAGTGAATGAGGGAAGGACGGAATGTCACAGCCACATGCCACTGCATGAGCTGCTATGACAGCCGAGGCCTCTCCCAGTCCAGCCTCCTTCTACCACCCAGCGCGCCACTCTTCCCTACCCCGGGAAGGACCATCATCTCCCAATAGGCCAATATGCCCCCCAACCTCTCAGCCTTTGCTTATGTGTTTCCCTTTGCCCTAAATGCCTGATCCCCCATCAAGTCCAAGTCTAACATCTCCTGCTCTGTGTATACTCACCCTGTCTCCCACAGAAACACTCACTGCTCTCTAGCCTGTGCGCCTGTATAACCTGGCACAGATCACACACAGTTCCACTCAGCACAGCTGCCTGTTACTTCCTGAGATTCTCCAGGAAGGGGGTGATCTATCTCATTTCAGAGTCTGACTTATCAAAGGCCCCGAATTAAACCATATACAGGTAGCCCCCGGCTTTTGGAAAGTTCACGTCATGCCACTTTATTTTTCATGAAAGACCTAGTTAGTTAGTACCTGTTTTCACTAGTGGAAAGAAATCCAAAGAGGATTTTTGCCTTTACAAAAAAAAAAAAAGATGAAAAGCAAAATAGAATTCAGCATTTGTTTTGCAGTAAGCCAAATAATGTGTTGCCTCAGTTAGAGGCAGTACACACCCTATGCAGAGAGAGTGGCACTACCAAGCTCCTTACTTGGGAATTATACTCAGCCTCTCAGCCTCAAGCCGCCATACCTTTGAACTGTGTCCGTGAGCAACTGTGCTTTATCTCAGTTTATTTTGTGCATCCGTTAGCGAGATGTGTCTTCCTGTAACTGCTTCTTCGCTTTCTACTATTTCAGTTTATGAAAGGTTAAATAGGAATGCTCTATTTCGGGGAAATGTAGAGTGAATGAATGAATGGGTATGTCACCTTCTTCCCTGCCTTCTCCCCCTTCTTCCCTTTCTCTCCTTACTTCCTCTACCTCTATCTGGCAGTTTCACAGACTCTTCTTTCTTTGGGTTTGCTAAGTCCCTGAAATGGTAGATTATGGTAGCTAACATTTTGAGCTCTCAAGTCAGACAAATATATCTTTATGACCCTGCCTTGAAGCTTACCAAATAAGGGATCTCCTAACCCCTTGAGCCTTAACTTCCTTATCTATAAAATGGGGATAATAATATACAACCCATTAGGTGGTTGGAAGGATCAATGAGGTCATGCATATAAAGTGCTTGCTTAAGCTATGCTGCCTGGGAACATAGAAACTGTTCCCTGCCCTGGGAGGACAGGAACTCCCAGTGTCCCCAGTGGGAACTCCAGGGAAGCCCCAAACATTTCTAACAGTCATAGAGCACTTATGATATGCCAGTTATTGCTCACTGGAGCCTCCAGATGATCCTCTGTGGTAGGGAGAATAAGGCCCCCAGAGACATCTACCTTCTGACCCTCAAAATCTGTGACTATGGTGTATTATATGAAAAAGGGGACTTAAGTTAGCTAATCAACCTCAAGATGGGGAGATTATCATGGATTACCTGGGAGGGCCCAGTGTAAACACAAGGATCCTTACAAGTGAAAGACAGGCAGGATTGTCAGAGTGACTCAGTGTTAGAAAGACTCAACTACTCTTACTGACTTTGAGGACGGAGGAAGACAACCATGAGTTAAGGAACACAGGCAATTTATAGAAGTTGAAAAAGACCAGAAAACAGATTCTCTCCAGAGCCTTCATGAGGAAAATGATGTCTATTTGTCTCCTCCGCTATCCTTGCCAGCTGCGTGAATATGGAATCCCCACACAGGTCTCTCTCTGGAGGGAAGGTGTGATTGCGTCCAGTCTGGCCTGCATGGTGGAGCTTGGGAATTAGATGTGGTCCCTTAGCCATGAAAACATTGAAGATTTAGGGAACATTCTTAATTTCTCTGTGCTTCAGATTTCTCATTTGTATAATGATAGAAACAACAGCAAACACATAATGGGTGTTTACCAAGTGACAGGCTCTGTTCAACAAGCATTATATGTGTTAACCTATTCCTTATAACAACCCATTGAGGTAGGTATTATTGTTATCCTATCCTGGTGGCTCAGTGAGAAAGTATCCACCTGCCAAAGTAGGCAACACAGGTTCGATCCCAGGTCTGGAAGACCTCCTGGAGAAGGAAGAGGCAACCCACTCCAGTATTCTTGCCTGGAAAATCCCAAGGACAGAGGAGCCTGGTGGGCTACAGTCCTTGCAGTTACAAAAAGAGTCAGACATGACTTTGTGACTAAACAAAAAAATTTTCCAGATAGGATACTAAAGCACAGAAAGTTTATATTAAACATCATACCCAAGGTCACAGAGCCAATGGTGGGAAGAGCTAAAAATTGAATACACCCAGTCTGGCTCGAGCCTCAGCAGTCCTCCCCACTGTTCTATACTGCCTCACAAACATGGATCACTTCATAGGACTGTTAGGAATTAAATAAGATATCTATGTAACATGCATTTATAATTATCATATAATAAAAGTACATAAACTCCTGATATAATAAATATTAAACATTGGTTGACATGAAGGAATTGACAAGTGGAGGGAGGCTCTGTGATGGAGCCTTCCCGTACAGTCCAGGGACCTGCAGATTCTACTCTTTACAAAACGGGTGACAATGTGACCAGAGCCACAGGAGAATGCAAGCCCTCTACAGGACCAGCCCTGACTTGTGTGCCTGACCAGAGGTCTTCCCCAGCAAGCACAGCCGAGAAACTTGCTCGTGCCTTTGACCGATGATGTCTCCAAATCATGCTGTGTTGGGGCTGGTTCTCCTCGAGGAAACTGAGACAGCTCAGCATTGACTCTTAGAGGGTCTGTCTGCTGGATCCAAATTGGATAAGGAACCCAGCAGCCCTGTCACTCTGACATAGCTTTACTCATCAGACCTGAAAGCCCAGTCACCATGGGCTCTGGAAGGTATTTGTGGGGGGTGGGGGGCAATATTGGTGGCAAGGGACAATACTTCTGTATTATGTCCACTGACACAAGGACGGCCACCCGTAGAGGTCAGATCTGGGACCCCAACATGCATCCAGAGAGAGGTGATTATCTTTGGCCCATCTCACTTGTCTCTTTGGCCCACGTGGGGCCATCACCATCAGGGAGGTCAGAAGCCAGGTCTGTGATGCCAGGTGACTCTCTAGCAGAGGTCCTGGCCATACAAGGGCACCTCGCTTCTCTGACATCCCAGGAGTTCTGCAGGAGCTTCTCAGACATAAGATGTAACCTAGGGACCATTTGGAAGAGTCAGATGGCAGAAGAGACTCACTGTCATTACGCAGCCATGGCAGTGACATGTATAGGCATGAACACCTTCCAGGCCTCCTTCCTGGGCTCCGAGCACCAGTCTATTCACTGAATGCAAAGAACAATTCTTCCTGCCAGATGGGGGAATGTATCAAAAACGCTCTCCCAGAGTATAACCAATTAAAGCCTGGGTTTTTAAAAATCCGACTGATTCGCTCAAAGAAGCAAAGCCTGGGCTGCAGGGGCTCTTCCTGCTGAGCCGCTTCTCTGTTTCCCAAAGCAGATCTAAAACCTCCCCACGGACTTGGTTTTCAGATGGCTATGCGCAGAGTCCGCTGATAATCTCCATGCTTCAAAGCACTTGCCAGGCATTTTCTGATGCATATTCATTTAATCATTCAACACAATTTCACTTTACCCTTTAACCCTGGAACCTGAGCCCCGGGAAGGCTGACAGCAGAATGCTACGGTGGCAGGTTGCACACACTGAGCAGTTCTGGATGATGCAGCCTACACCACAGTCACAGAGGCAAATGAGAAAGGGGACCGCGCAGGCATTCGCTCCCCTCTACAAGCATGATAATCTCATGTGGCCCCCGCAGCCACGCTGAGCCTGAGGAACAAAGCCTGCCTGTTACAGGCAACTCAAACTGACGGACTCGGTAATGAAAAGCTCATCTTTCATAGAAGGAAACAGTACCTGTGATCCATTTAGCATTGACTCAAAATTTGATTCTTAAATTCTAAAATGAATAATAAGTGATGAGTTTTATTGGCTCAACCAGAAGTAATGGATTAATGCAAAAAAAAAAAAAACCTCCTTCAGGGCACATGAAAATCACTCCAAATTATATCCTGGTGTTTAAGTAACACTGGGCATCCTGGTGCCAGACAAGGACCTAGCATTTTATCCGACGTGTCCATATCAATGCCCTGNAAAAAAAACAAAAACCTCCTTCAGGGCACATGAAAATCACTCCAAATTATATCCTGGTGTTTAAGTAACACTGGGCATCCTGGTGCCAGACAAGGACCTAGCATTTTATCCGACGTGTCCATATCAATGCCCTGTCAGTGTGGTGTGCAGCCGTGGGCACTCAGAAATGAGTGAGCACCAGCTTACTTTCCTAAGCACAGCCGCACAAGGGGCATCTCTCATGTCTGGAAGCTGCTGTTTTGAAACCAGGGATACCTGCACCCTAGAAGCCAAGAATGCTGCAAACAGAAGGAAGAAGTGGCCTCGCCAGCAACAGACAGAGGCACATGGCTGATAATGAATTCGTATTCGCGAGCTCCCGAGGCAAAGTCCAGGCCTATGACTTTCAATCTCTGGGGCCTCAACAAGGCGGCTTTCCCTCAACTGGATGGTTCTTTTTATCTGGCTTCTCCTTGTAGCCTAAGGCTGAGACTACTCAAAAAACAACAACCCCTCATTCACTAAAAACCCTCAGTTTTAGAAACAGTTCAAACTTGCTGCATAAATTTAGCAAGCAGCCTCAGCTTTCTCATCTATAAGAAGATGGTATTAGCTACTTTGAAGAATTGTTAGGGGGATGAGGGGAAAGACTGGAAGTTTCTAGTGCTGTCCCTAGCATAGTGGTGTTCAGCTAATGGCTGTTGGTTACAAAGAGGAAATGTTACCTATCTACATCTCCAGAGTTTTTTGGAAAAAAAGTACGTGAGGAACACCTACTACTGGGCCTTCCAGTTGCTAAGCTCAGGGTAAATAGTAATGTCCACCCTTTTCTTCTACCTTCTCACTCCCCAGAATGTGGCAGGTAACCAGAGGCCAGATCATAATCATTCAGACTGCCTAGTTCAGATGCCAGGGGAGGCAAGTTACTTACCCTCTTTGTGTCTCTGTTTACTTATCTGCAAAATGGGGTTAAAAATAGTTCAGAGGGCTGCTGTAAGGATTTAATGAAGCCACACATATAACAACTAGGCACACAGTACCTGGCACATAGTAAATGCTTAATAAATGTTTATAATGAGTGTGCTTTTTTTCCATACCACCAAGCAATGCTCCAGCACCAGCTGGGTGTCTTATAATTCAGCTCAGTCCTGATATTATCACTATCTACCTAAAGATAGTATCAGATCCCACAGATTAAGCTCAATCCTACAAGACAACCCTACCTTCCCCCACCTCACTTCAGATGCGAATCTCAAGTCCACATTGTCACATGGGCGTCAGACTGACCAGCTATAGATGAAGCTTCTCATGATCCCTCTTTGGGTCCGATTGATTTGCTACAGTGACTCACAGCATTCAGAGAAACAGCCAACTTACCAGATTACTGGTTTATTCTAAAAGGGTGTATCTCAGGAACAGTCAGAGGGAAGAGGTACTTAGGGCAAGGTGTGTGGAGACGGTACAGAGCTTCCGGGCTCTGTGAGTATACCACTCGCTGGCGTCTCCACAGGTTCACCAACCAGGAAACGCTCCAAACCCTGGCCTTGGGGGTCTTTATGGAGGCTTCAGGACACAAGGATGCTCGCTTAAATCATTGGCCACTGGCGTTTAACTCAACCTCTAGTCCCTCTCCCTTCCCTGTAGGTCAGGGTGCCACTAAAATGTCCAACCCTCCAATCACAGGGCTGGCTGCATCGACCACCTCTCAATCTTAGGTGGCCTAGAGGCCTCCCAAAGTCACCTCATTACCATAACAAAGACACCTTTACAGCACCCATAATTTAGGAAAGTCTGAGGGTTTTAGGAGCTCTGTATGGAAATACCAGACCACCTGACCTGCCTCTTGAGAAATCTGTATGCAGGTCAGGAAACAACAGTTAGAACTGGACGTGGAAAAACAGACTGGTTCCAAATAGGAAAAGGAGTCCGTCAAGGCTGTATATTGTCACCTGCTTTTTTAACTTCTATGCAGAGTACATCATGAGAAATGCTTGACTGGAAGAAACACAAGCTGGAATCAAGATTGCCGGGAGAAATATCAATAACCTCAGATATGCAGATGACACCACTCTTACGGCAGAAAGTGAAGAGGAACTAAAAAGCCTCTTGATGAAAGTGAAAGAGGAGAGTGAAAAAGTTGGCTTAAAGCTCAACATTCAGAAAACTAAGATCATGGCATCTGGTCCCATCACTTCATGGGAAATAGATGGGGAAACACTGGAAATAGTGTCAGACTTTATTTTTTTGGGCTCCAAAATCACTGCAGATGGTGACTGCAGCCATGAAATTAAAAGATGCTTACTCCTTGGAAGAAAAGTTATGACCAACCTAGATAGCATATTCAAAAGCAGGGATATTACTTTGTCGACTAAGGTCTGTCTAGTCAAGGCTATGGTTTTTCCAGTAGTTACATATGGATGTGAGAGTTGGACTGTGAAGAAGTTTGAGTACCGAAGAATTGATGCGTTTGAACTGTGGTGTTAGAGAAGACTCTTGAGAGTCCCTTGGACTGCAAGGAGATCCAACCAGTCCATTCTGAAGGAGATCAGCCCTGGGATTTCTTTGGAAGGAATGATGCTAAAGCTGAAACTCCAGTACTTTGGCCACCTCATGCGAAGAGTTGACTCATTGGAAAAGACTCTGATGCTGGGAGGGATTGGGGGCAGGAAGAGAAGGGGACGACAGAGGATGAGATGGCTGGATGGCATCACTGACTCAATGGGCGTGAGTCTGAGTGAACTCCAGGAGTTGGTGATGGACAGGGAGGCCTGGCGTGCTGCGATTCATGGGGTTGCAAAGAGTTGGACACGACTGAGCGACTGAACTGAACCTAACTGTGCCAGGAATAGCAACAAAGACCAAATATATATTTCTTACTATAAATCACAATATCACAATGTTAAGTATTATCATTACCATCATCACCATCATCATCAGGAATAAGGGGTGGAGAAAAGGACTAAATCTCCAGAGTAGAAACTGAACACAGGAAGATGATATTAAAATTCCCAGCAGAAAACATACTACTTTAAGAAGCAGTATAAGCAAGGTGAAGAACTGACTCATTTGAAAAGACCCTGATGCTGGGAAAGATTGAAGGTGGGAGGAGAAAGGGACGACAGAGGAAGAGATGGCTGGATGGCATCACTGACTTGATGGACATGAGTTTAAGTAAACTCCTGGAGCTGGTGATGGACAGGGAGGCCTGGTGTGCTGCAGTCCATGGGGTCGCAAAGAGTCAGACACAACTGAGTGACTGAACTGAACTGATAAGCAAGGCAGACACTTGAACCTAGGAACCAGGGTCCCTTCCCCAGCACCTCCAGTCTAGCATCTTCTGTGACCAGACAGTCTGTTTCTCTAAGTCTGTACTGGTTTTGATCACTTTTTCTAAAACACAAGGCAGCTCACTCTCTCTTGGCGGGTTCTGATAGACACCGCAGAATAGCAGTTGGGGGGCTATCATAGGGGGTGGAAGAAGGAAAGGCCACACCAGGAGGGAAGGGCAGACCCTGAAGAATGGCCTGGGGGCGATGCTGAGCTTCCTTGTGCAGATCGCACCACTCTGCTGACTATTTCTACCTCTGTGCCTCTGCTGTTTCCACCACAGGGCTCTACACTCTCACCTGGACTGCTGGCCTGGATCTCTGCGGTGCTCTGGGCTAGTCTAAGCACCTCTACATCTATCCCTTACTCCCTATAATCCATCACTGTGGCAGCCAGAGCAAACTTTTGAAAACGTAAATTAGATCACATCAGTTCAGTTCAGGCGCTCAGTCATGTCCGACTCTTTGCAACCCCATGGATCACAGCACGCCAGGCCAACCTGTCCATCACCAACTCCCGGAGTTCACTCAGACTCACGTCCATCNTGGAGAATCCCATGGACAGAGGAGCCTGGTGGGCTACAGTCCATGGGGTTGCAAAGAGTCAGACACAACTCTTTGAGTGACTAGCGCTACAAACCCAAATCTAAAAAACCCAAAGTTAGACAGGGAAAGGAGACACGGTCTCTACGATCTTTTGCTGATGAGCTGGGCCTGTGAAATTTCTCACGTCTCCAAAAGTCAAAGGCTGCCCACGGCTCTCCTGGCAACCCAGCAGGTCTGAGAAGGGGCAGAGTGAGAGCAGGGACCATGGGCTGAGCTCGTGAAGCCCCGAGACAGGGCAGAGATGCTCCTGGTTTCCAGCCCCTTGCTCTGTTCCTTGCCAGACCTGCTGAAGCCTTCGGATCTTCCAAACCCTTTCTGCTAAGCGAGCGGGACCACCCGTTCCCATTTAGAGACAAGGAAACAGACAGAGAGGAGAAGAGTTGACACTGGATCCCCCCACTCGCTGCCCAAACTCTTCACTGCGTCTCCCAAGGTTTCATCAGGAGCAGAGGGCTGTGAGTTACAAAAGTTGAGACAGCCACTGAGGGATGCACCGGAAAGTGGGCTGGTTTTGGGTTTTGATGTTTGCTTTCGCTGCTGGAGGGAAGAGAACCGCTTTCTGAGCTGGTCTCCCCGAGATGTTGACCCTCTTCTCTTCCCTGGGACACGAATATCCTGGATCTCTGGGGTTTGGAGATGCCCTCTTCTGTTGGGTGTTGCGAGGGAATCTACGGCTCTGACCTGGATGCTGTGTGTTCTTCATCAACGTGGGGTCCCCAGTCTCTGCAGGCACAGCTCACAGCCTGAGAGTTTGTGTTTCTCCAGAGCTCAATCAGGAACGGACTCAGGTTGGAGAGGCAGCACCCTGGTACAACTGCTAAGATCAGTTTTGCAGAGCCAAACCGTAGCGCCATCTCAGGCTGTGAAGTTTCTCAGCCGCTTCTGATCCAAAATTCTTCTGCTAACGACATCAGTCTTAGGCAAAGGTTTTGTGTGGTTTGATATTACAGATAAATATCACAGTGAAAACAAAGGATGATCTTAGAACTTTTTCTTTTTTTTTTCTGATCAGCAAGCTCTCACCCCCATTCTCTTAGGCCTTGCCAAGCAAATTTCCTTCTTGTGCGACTATTGAAAATGTCTGGATATTTCTTACAGAGCACGGGTGGAATGCTTTAAGGCAGTGATTCCTGAAGAAAGGGTCTTTGGATAGGATGCCCGGTGAGACTGTTGAAAATCAGATTCCTGGGTGCTCTTTCCTGAGGTTCTAATTGAGTTGGGCTGGCTGGTCTAAGGAATCTGTTTAAGTAAAGAGCTTCCCAAGGTGATCTGCCCAGATGTGGGAGCCAGTGGCCTCGGTAATGCAGAGAGCTCTGGAGAAAATGTGACCTTCGCTCTCAGGGGCCCTTCCTCGGTCTGCCTCCTGTAAGCCCAGCCCCGCCCTCTAGGGAAAGTCCGCTCGGGTACCAGCCATCCTCCTCCACCAGGCAGAGTCCCTGTTAGTGAAATAAAATGTATCACTTTAAGAAAAAGTTCGTTTTGCAGAAGCCCAACAGAGGAGAGCTGAATTAATGTGAAAGTGTGTTCGCGTGACTCACCATCCATTCTACTAAGCTGCTTCCAGACCTGTCACCTGAGGCCGGAAGAGCTTCTGGCAGGCAGAGAGAAACTGGGTCAGCAGGTGTGCGAGCTTAGAGGATTTTCCAGCGCCTCTTAGCTCCCATGTTGCCAGGAGGAAACTGCTGGAAAACCCCTGCAGGCTGCTGGGATCCTGCAGAGCGCGTCGGCCTTCGGGAGATACACTCGGTCTTGGGTGAACTGTTTCCCTTCTGGTCGGCTCACCAGGGTGAGGTCCTGCCATTGCCAGATCAACAGTAGCACCGGTTAGAGAGAGGATGGGAGGCTGAAGTCAGACTGAGGCTCCCTTCTCTCTCCTCTCACCGTCACACGGTCAGGGGCTCATCTCTTCCCGGGTCATGATAACCCTTGATTCTCTGGCCCTCATCTCTTTGGAGAGCCCCCCCAACCCCCCACAACCAACCTGAATTTCTCACTGCCTGTTGGTGCTGCTGCTAAGTCGCTTCAGTTGTGTCCGACTCTGAGTGACCCCATAGACGGCAGCTCCCCAGGCTCCCCCGTCCCTGGGATTCTCCAGGCAAGAACACTGGAGCGGGTTGCCATTTCCTTCTCCAATGCATGAAAGTGAAAAGGGAAAGTGAAGTTGCTCAGTCGTGTCCGACTCTTAGCGACCCCATGGGCTGCAGCCTGCCAGGGCTCCTCCGTCCATGGGATTTTCCAGGCAAGAGGACAGGAGTGGGTGCCGTCGCCTGCTTCACACTGCCTGCTGAACACATCTTAAAGTAGAACACGTCGCCTGCTGCCCTGAACTGTTCTTCACTCTGAACTTTCTTCTCCCGCCACGCTTCCTTCCCCTGCCTCCTTCCTCTCCAGCCCGGCTCCCATCGCCATCATTCCCAGACTGCGGCGAATCCTCCCGCCACGGGCACGGGCCCCTTTCTGCCCTCAGCGCCATCCTCACGGTCAGAATCTTCACCCTCTCCTCCGTTAGGCTGTTTCCTCGACTGCCGACCCGACGGTTGGCTGTCACTGTTCCGGCCAGCCCCATCCCTTCTCACAGATGCTGCTTTCCTCCCAAGAAAGCTCCCCTCTGCCTGCTCCTCATTTCCCCGTTCACAACAAGGCCCTTCAAGCTGTCAGATGTCCTCGGTATTTCTCAAGCCTTATCCCCCCTTCCCCCGGGCGTCTCTATGAACCGTCATGCCTCCCATAACCCCCCAGCTCTGCGCTTCGGTGACTGCGGCCTCTTTCTTTCCGGCTGCCCTTCCTCCAGGCTTTGCTTCCTGAAACGTAACAAATGCCACCAGTTTTCCCCGATGTCATTTTTTTTTTTTTCCATCTGGATAAAGGATTGCCACCTCCTTGGTTAGATCTGACAAACAGAATTTAAGGGGGAAATGTGATGAACTGTTTGCAGAATTGCACCCGAGCCCACAGACATACTAATCTAACCTACGCATAAATCCATACAGCATCCCATTCTTCAAATCCACACTTCTCCTTGATTGCTGGGACAGGGTGGCAGAGATGTAGTGATGATTTCAGTTAGTTGGCAAGGCCATCGAGAACATGCGGGGTGGTTAATAGGGGGGAGGGAGGGGGCGGCAGATCGAACATTTCTAGATTTAATCTCGTTCTTGTTGCCTTAACAACTTGATGTAGATTTCAGAGGTGGCCTCCCCCCCCCACCCCTTCTTAATAATCCTTTTGGAAGTCAGAGTTGCCATAACAATTGCACTGAAAATAGCCAACCCTCTGTCAAATGACTTTTGTTGCTGGTTTTTCTTTTAGTGAAAGGCCAGTAGAACTTTCGGATTAAGGTCGAATAAGGCAAAAGAGAAGAGGTCAGTTGTGCTAAATGGAAAGATCGTATGTCTGTGTGTATAATCTAATTCCAAACCCTGAACATGGAGATGGATTTGTACTGCTCACACTTCTTCAGTCTATTCCACCAGCAGGTTTTCATGATGAAGCGGAGTCTTGGATGTGTTTTTTTTCCACTTATATATCATGCTTAGACAAAAGGTTAACTGTATGGAAACGATTTTTTTCTTAAAAGTAAATTTTTAGTCCTGCATTTCCCGTCCACCCGCTGGTCCCTGGGCCAATGTGATAAATTTGCAGTACCCTGCTTGCCTGGACACCTCTCTTCCTAGCTGTAACACATTCCTTCTTGGCTTCCCTCCCTCTTTTCCTCAGCTCCCATGGTCTTCAGTAAGGGATTTATATTGTTACAAGAGTGGGAGAATGATTTGCTTTGCAATTTGCTGCCCTGGATTATAAACGCTCCGTGATCCAAACGTATCTCCTCCTTCAGCCCTCGCTGTTACATGCTCCGTCTTGGTCTGTTCCGGCTGCTACGCGGCAGACCAGGGAGCTTGTAAACAGCAGAGATTTGTTGCTCCCCGTTCTGAAGGCCGGAAGTCTGAGATCAGGGTGCCGGCACAGCTGGACGAGGCTCTCCTGGGTCTCAGGTTTCTCGTCTGTCCTCCCATGGAAGAAGGGCCCTGTCAGCAGATTCCGTTCAGGAGGGCTCCGCCTTCAGGACCTGATGGCCTCCCAAAGGCCTCCCAAAGGCCTCCTCATTCCATCACGTGGGAGGTCAGGCTTTCAACAGGAGAATCTGGGCAGGGGCAGGCACCGACAGCAGCTGGCTCAGTCAAGGCAGAGTGAGCGGTAATCGCGCAGGGTGTGCGCAGGGTGTGCGCAGGGTGTGCGCAGGGTGTGCTCAGCGCTGCAGTGCGCTTGCCCCGACCACTTCCCCTGCAGGGCGCATCTGTTTTTGCGGATGGTCTCTCAGGGAAACAGTGATGGAATATATTCTGCCGTGTCCTTGACACTCAACCAGTGTTGACTTGGATCCCGTTTCGAGGCAGTTAAGCCAATTGGCTGGGGTGTGGAGAACCTTTGGTGGTGCCCGCATTAGGAGGAGCGGCATGGTGTGTTTGCCTGGGCGCTGGGCAGATGCCCAATCCCATTAGCTGTCTCCACAGGAGTGTAAGCACAGCTCAGACCCCGGCATCCTCCAGACCATGGGTGCTCACGTCCTCGTGGGCTGTAAATATAGGGAGGAAAAGCTCTTGCATTAAGAAACCTCCATGAATCTTCCCTGTTTCTCAGATTCCCCTTGGGAGTCATTGTTGGTCATTTCGTTTTTCTTACTTGACTTTTAAGATTCTTGGGGAAGGAAAAAAAGAAATTTTTTTTTCCTTCTTTTTTTGGTTACTTCCCAGTGGCAAAGCTTACAAAGAAATAATGGGGCTGAAAAATGTGAAGTGGGGCATAAATTCTGAAATGCCACAGAAGGTGTTGAGTTTAGAGTCAGTGTTGGCAAAATCCATCTAAAGCATCAGTTCAGTTCAGTTCAGTCTCTCAGTCGTGTCTGACTCTTTGCGACCCCATGAATTGCAGCACGCCAGGCCTCCCTGTTCATCACCATCTCCCGGAATTCACTCAGACTCACGTCCATCGAGTCCGTGATGCCATCCAGCCATCTCATCCTCGGTCGTCCCCTTCTCCTCCTGCCCCCAATCCCTCCCAGCATCACAATCTTTCCCAATGAGTCAACTCTTCACATGAGGTGGCCAAAGTACTGGAGTTTCAGCTTTAGCATCATTCCTTCCAAAGAAATCTCAGGGTTGATCTTCAGAATGGAATGGTTGGATCTCCTTGCAGTCCAAGGGACTCTCAAGAGTCTTCTCCAACACCACAGTTCAAAAGCATCAATTCTTCAGCGCTCAGCCTTCTTCACAGTCCAACTCTCACATCCATAGATGACCACAGGAAAAACCATAGCCTTGACTAGGCGGACCTTAGTTGGCAAAGTAATGTCTCTGCTTTTGAATATACTATCCAGGTTGGTCATAACTTGTCTTCCAAGGAGTAAGCATCTTTTAATTTCATGGCTGCAGTCACCATCTGCAGTGATTTTGGAGCCCCAAAAATAAAGTCTGACACTGTTTCCACTGTTTCCCCATCTATTTCCCATGAAGTGATGGGACCAGATGCCATGATCTTCGTTTTCTGAATGTTGAGCTTTAAGCCAACTTTTTCGCTCTCCTCTTTCNCCCCAAAAATAAAGTCTGACACTGTTTCCACTGTTTCCCCATCTATTTTCCATGAAGTGATGGGACTGGATGCCATGATCTTCGTTTTCTGAATGTTGAGCTTTAAGCCAACTTTTTCACTCTCCTCTTTCACTTTCATCAAGAGGCTTTTTAGCTCCTCTTCACTTTCTGCCATAAGGGTGGTGTCATCTGCATATCTGAGGTTATTGATATTTCTCCCGGCAATCTTGATTTCAGCTTGTGCTTCTTCCAGCCCAGCGTTTCTCATGATGTACTCTGCATATAAATTAAATAAGCAGGCTGACAATATACAGCCTTGACGGACTCCTTTTCCTATTTGGAACCAGTCTGTTTTTCCACGTCCAGTTCTAACTGTTGCTTCCTGACCTACATATAGCTTTCTCAAGAGGCAGGTCAGGTGGTCTGGTATTCCCCACTCTTTCAGAATTTTCACAGTTTATTGTGATCCACACAGTCAAAGGCTTTGCTCTCTTACTTAAAACTGAACAAAAGCTTCTCTTCTCAGTATAGGGCTTCCCAGGTGGTTCAATGGGTAAAGAATCTGCCTCAATGAAGGAGACACAGGAGATGTGGGTTCAATCCCTGGGTCAGGAAGAAACCCTGGAGGAGGAAACCCACTTCAGTGTTCTTGCCTGGAGAATCCCACGGACAGAGGAGCCTGGTGAGCTACAGTCCATGGGGTTGCAAAGAGTCAGATATGACTGAAGTGGCTGAGTATGCATACACGCATGCTCACTTAGTATAATGCTCAAAGTCTTCACCTTGGTCTATGGGGGCCTCATTGCTCCCACCCATCGCACCCTCCCTAACATTTTACCTCTTTTTAATAACTCATACCCTTTAGGTATCATCTGTGATTTCCAGATTTGACTTTAAACTGGAGAAAGAACTTAAATTCGCAAAGGAAACAATCTGAGTGTAACATTCTTCTAGGATTATGTACAATTTCTTCTAATTTACCAGTGGCCCTGCTCACAACTAATTTGGCAGCCTTCGTTGCTATCAACTGATGTTTAGCACGTTGTTCAATGCACACCACTTGATTTTCCTAAGAAACAACTCTTTTCACTCATATTTCACTGGGTTGCTTAAAATTTAAATTAAATTATGTTATCACAAGTGCAGGCAGCATAAGGAGGATGGACAGGAACACAACTCTCTAACCCTTGGTAAGCATTCACCCCAGAGGGGAGCACAGAGGCTCATAGGAAACCCAGGGCTCCCTGTGGGCTCTGAGTACCCAGCAGGCCCCACCCCTCAGTCAGCAGCTTCTACAGAAGGACAAGCACGGACAGCATGGATGAATTTGTGAGTTGGTTAAGTAGAGATGAGTTGAGAGAGATTCTATTGCAGTAGTAGCACTCATTATCAGCAGTAATTGTAGCTGTAGTCACAGAAGATTAAATGGAAATTTGCCAAAATGTTTTCTCTGATAGGTTGTTACATTCCTCCTAACAATTTCCCTTATCTTTTAAACTTTTAATGTGTCATAAATAATATTTCACAAAAATAAAGAGTAAATTGTGCTTGTGGCTGAGTCAAAGAATACTGCTGACAGTTATCATTTCAGGAGCTCCTATTCTATGCCAGCAATTTTCACATGACCTCGTGTCCTCATATTCACTCTGCAGAGCCAATGATGTCCCACTTTATGACTGTATGACTGCGTTCACTTAGGAGGCCCCAAATCCAGGCCCAGGTCTCTGTCCCAATACTCTGTCCATTCTCTGGCCCATAAAGTGAATGCAGTCAGCTTCTTCCTGAGCTGCCAGGGCGTCAAGTCCACAGCTATCAGGAGGAACAAATCTCCCTTATGCCACTGTCCCACCCTCCTCTTTGCAAGCTGGTCAGAAATAAAGCCTTTCCTCATCAGCTACACCCCCGCCCCTGTCCTCTCCCCGTGGCTGCAGCCTGTCCCTACTCCTCCCTGTGGGCTCTAGACGCCCATCCTGGGACAGATGCAGCCCCGTCGGCATGGCCCTCTTAAGGCTACAGAAGGATTGCTCTATCTCACCTCCCTTCGGGAAGCTCCTTTTCTGGACTGTGGATTTCTTGTTCAGCCCTCTGCTGCCTGCATTCCATCTTAGCCCATCTTAGTTAGCCATTCCATCTTGGCCCATCTTAGCCATTCCATCTTAGGCTCACTCTTGGTCCATCTGGGTTTCTGCACCATTCCAGCCCTGACCTCCAGGGACTCCAGTGTTGCCTCCAAGAAGCACACCCACCCCATGGCCTGTCCTATGTTCACCCATGCTCTGCATGGTTCCCACATCCATGCCTTACCTCTTGGTGACCCAAGCTCTGTTCTGACCTGGATCCCTGACTGTGACCCCCAGAAAGACTGAGGCCTCTGCTGCCCTGATTTAGTACTGACATGGCACATTCTCAATCACTGGGGTGGAGGGATCACAGGAATTGGACACTGTACGGGAAGAGGCTTCTCCGACCGGTTCCTGAGAATCCCAGTGGCAGCTTCAGACAGAGGCAGCCTTCCCAGTGATGGCAGTGGTTAGCTCCCAACAGCCCCAAACCCAAAGGATTCAAAGAGATTAAGACTCAGACTTAGAGAAACAGAGGCAGAAACAAGATCCAAAGAAAGGGATCAGAGTCTGAAAGAAAGGCCAAGCGATATTGAAACTTGGCATTTTCACCACATTTGTTCTCATCTCATTCTCTTCTACAAAAAGATTTCACTGGACACCACAAATAAGATCTCAAAGCAAATGATAAAGAAACTGCAGGTCTACAGGAAGAAAAGTCACAGTGCAGAACTCTAGGGAAGTGTGAATCTGGACAGATGGCATTCGTGACAGAGGACGTGCAAGATGCTGGCCCTTCAGGAGTCTCTGACTCTGGTGGACAGACACGGGTTTCAAATCCCAGTGTCACCACTCCCCACTTATGTGGCTTGACGCTTGTGTCTTAACTTTTCTAAGTTTTTACTTTGTTCCATGTGAAATAATGACAGTAACACCTGCCTCATGACTGTTGAGGCTTAAATGAGTTAGTACTGGCCCAGCACCTAGACTAGCAATGGCTGGAGACATTTTTGGTGTTCGCACATGGTGAGTATGGCTGGAGGCACAGGACTGGTTGTCAGCAGGTAGAAGCCAGAAGCCAGAGATGTTGGTTAACACTGGTAGTCATCCCACAATTAAGAAGAAAGCTCCCACAACGCAGAACAATCCAGTCCAAAGGGTCAATAGTGCCAAGGTGGAGAAGCTTTTCAAAGCATAGTAAAGCACAGATAAGCAACTATTAGTCCTCAACCCCATGCTCAAGCCACCCTGCCCTTCTCTTTCTGGACAGTGCATTTCATCAGGTAAGGACCAGGGACCTCTTTTTCATATATTTCTCCTATCATGGCATCTGGTCCCATCACTTCATGAGAAATAAATGGGGAAACAGTGGCTGACTATATTTTTCTGGGCTCCAAAATCACTGCAGATGGTGATTGCAGCCATGAAATATGGAAATCTCCGCCCCTTCTCAAAAATAGCTGGAACAATCCTCCCACTCATTAGCATACGAAATTACCCAGCCTATGAAAACTAACCATGCCACATTTTGCGCTGCACTTGCCCTTTGCGATGGCCCATGCTCTATCTGTGGAGTGTGCTTATCTCTATATCTGAATAAATCCACTACTTACCTAGCATTTTCTCTCACCGAGTTCTTTCTGTGATGAAACATCAAGAACCCGAGAGCTTCATTAGGTCCTGACACCAGGTACCATGGGTTTTGGCTGGGTTTGAGTCCCAGCCATGTGGGTTCAAGTTCCAAGCAGGGTTTTGGCTGGATTTGAGTCCCAAATATTGTTTCCTTGGGCTCCAAAATCACTGCAGATGGTGATTGCAGCCATGAAATTAAAAGATGCTTACTCCTTGGAAGAAAAGTTATGACCAACCTAGACAGCATATTAAAAAGCAGAGACATTACTTTGCCAACAAAGGTCCGTCTAGTCAAGGCTATGGTTTTTCCAGTAGGCTGGATTTGAGTCCCAAATATTGTTTCCTTGGGCTCCAAAATCACTGCAGATGGTGATTGCAGCCATGAAATTAAAAGATGCTTACTCCTTGGAAGAAAAGTTATGACCAACCTAGACAGCATATTAAAAAGCAGAGACATTACTTTGCCAACAAAGGTCCATCTAGTCAAAGCTGTGGTTTTTCCAGTAGTCATGTATGGAGGTGAGAGTTGGACTATAAAGAAAGTTGAGCACCCAAGAGTTGTTGCTTTTGAACTGTGGTGTTGGAGAAGACTCTTGAGAGTCCCTTGGACTGCAAGGAGATCTAAACAGTCCATCCTAAAGGAAATCAGTCCTGAAGATTCATTGGAAGGACTGTTGCTGAAGCTGAAACTCCAGTACTTTGGCCACCTGATGTGAAGAGCTGACTCATCTGAAAAGACCCTGATGCTGGGAAAGACTGAAGGCAGGAGGAGAAGGGGATGACAGAGGATGAGATGGTTGGATGGCATCACGGATTCAATGGACATGAGTTTGAGTAAACTTTGGGAGTTGGTGATGGACAGGGAGGCCTGGCGTGCTGCAGTCCATGGGCTCGCAAAGAGTCAGACACGACTGAGCAACTGAACTGAACTGCATCCCAGTCACATGGGTTCAAGTCCTAAGCAGGGTTTTGGCTGAGTTCAAGTCCCAGCCACATGGGTTTGAGTCCTAAACTGGGTTTAGGCTGGGTTCGAGTCCACGTTTAAGTCCCAATCTGTGGTAAACAATTTCACTTTCACTTTCAGGGTATTTATGAGATGAATAAAGCTGCTGGGTGGTTGGAGGCATGGGGACCATGGGGCAGGTAACTGGGAGAAGGCGTGAAAATGATGGTTCTGTGCAGGCATAACTAAGCTACAGGCCTCCACACATTCAAAAGGTCACAGAGGGACCCTCACTGTGCCCAGGTGAAGGGTGGGTGATCCTAACCCATCTCAACCAGCTCAGTTCAGTCTATACACAGCTGACTCCGACTCTGGCAAACGTCTTATGGTTTAGCTACGGCACTGGTGACATGTAGCAGGGTCCTATCGTTCTTCTCCCCACGCCCCCTGCATGCCTTTTGTCTGTGGAGAAACTTTCACCAAGAATGGGTTTAATCGGAGAAGCGAGAAAATGCAGACACAGAGGAAGAGAGTCCAACAAGATTAAATAATAGCTTTGTCATTATGCACAGTCAAGGACCTTTCGTGGGCTATAGATACTGTTCTAAGTCATATCTTGTGAGCTGACTGATAGATGCTGAAACCCCCACCAGTGGAAGAAGTTAACTACATGATGGCCAGAATAGCCACGACATAAGCTGCCACAGTTCCAAGAACTGGCCTCAAGAAAATGGGAACAAACCCACCCTAGACCTGAAGATTAATTGTACTTAAAACAATGCAGACAATGCAGGTCAGACTGCCATACAACCAGTTTCAAGATGACTGTTGGAGCTGACGGTGCTGCTCCTACGTGCGGCCCCCTTCCTCCACCTATAGAAGCTCTTTCCCGCTGTTTGTGGTGGGTGGAGGTGAGAAGTCAGCCTATGGACTGAAATCCTTCCTCCACCACTCTGGTTGCAGGCAACAAAAATAAAGCAAACTTTTGTTCCGTCAGTGTTGCTTCTTTATCAGCTTTTGAGCAGTGAACAGTCCATGCTCCACTTTTAGTTATGCTTGGGGGACACACAACTCTTAAAATGACCTCAGTGGAGGCAGATGAAATAGATTCAACCCACGGTTGCCCCTATTTTTGGATCATTCCTTAATCTTAAGGAATAAAGGCAACAACCGTTCTGACTCCTTGCTGAGAAGGGGTGTAGCTTGATGAATCAAACCATTTAGCACCATTCATTTGAAAATATTCTCTTGTTCCCAGATTCAAGTTAACATTTTGATCCCAATAAACAATCACCACCTATGTACCAGCTGTCGGCATTTATAGGCCCAAGATTGGTACCCGAAACCACAAAGATATAGCCTGAGGGGGGAACACAGAATGCCAGACATTTGAAACAGGGAGGCCTGGCATGCTGCGGTTCATGGGGTCGCAAAGAGTCAGACACGACTGAGCGACTGAACTGAGCTGAGCTGAACAAAGGGAGAAAGAGTATTGAGCCCTTCACGCGGCTTCCCTTATATCTGGAAGTGTCTGTCCTCTCTGCTGTCCCCACAGAGCTGTGCCTACCTGGCAGCCAGGCACAGAGCAGGGATGCCCAAGACTGATTTGCTAGCTGACTGGCAGGGAGGCCCCAGAGCCATGCCATGCCAGCCTGCAGGCTGGGCAGAAAAGCAGCTCCAAGGAGACTAAACTCACAGAGGAAGGCTGGGCCAGGAGGCATCTCTGAGAAGGAGCCCTCTTTCATACTCACTCGCAGAGACCAAAAGTGACCATCTGATTTCTCCCAGACTTGACAACAATCCTGTATTCAGGTGCTAGAAGGCAGAATTCACCCCTTCATTCAATTCAGCAAACATTGGTCATGTACTCTGGTCTGCACAGCACTAACAATCCATGTTAAAAAAAAAAAAAAAAAAAAACTTCAGTGTTATTTTTATTAAAAAAAAATTTAATGTTATTTTTTTTCCAGCTATGCAACTGTTTAACCAAGACATCAATGAAAATGAATAAATAAAAGAGGGAAGGNAAAAAAAAAAAAAAAAAACAACTTCAGTGTTATTTTTATTAAAAAAAAATTTAATGTTATTTTTTTTCCAGCTATGCAACTGTTTAACCAAGACATCAATGAAAATGAATAAATAAAAGAGGGAAGGAGATGTTTAAACCCCATAGAACTTTGGATCTGACCAGCCTCATTTTTAAATGGGGAAAATACCTACTTGATAAAATGGACAAAAAAACAAACAAACAAACAAACCACTAATATTATTTTATTACTCACTCTCTCTTAATTCATTGAGCTTCTGAAGCATAGTATTTTTTTTAATGTAACTCTTTTATGAACAAACTATTCTAAGACACAGTCTGCCTGTGTTAGATAATAATGTGTCTTCCACAGAGATGGCCCAATAAGTGAAGCCACGTATTCCTCATTCCTAAATTCAATAAGGCCTGTTTATATATTGCCTGTGTGTGAGAGAGAACACAGGGGAAAGTGCCTTGAGAACAGAAGCCTGTACAAATGTTGGCCCTGGGATCTGTATTAGCCATCATAATTTCCAGATTCCTAGGGGCAGGACAAGGGAGGTTTTGCTTTTTTGGATCCTTGGCTCATAAGTTGCTAAGATGCCTGTCCTTTTTTCCCTCTTGCTGACTCAGTCTGGGGAGGGTAGAAGCAAATGCAGCCCAGGAAGGCCTGAGGTCGCACTCCTAGGATTTTGCTCCTGTGCCTGTGGCCCTGCTCCCCTGTACACTGAAGGTCCTTGCAGGACCCTCTGGAGGAGCCTCGAACCAGAAAGTGCCCAGCTGGAAGGAGCCAAGAAGAGCCTTGCCTGTTGCCAAATGCCTGTCTGGCCCAAAGCAGGAAGTCTGCAGGAACACACCCACAGCACTGAGTGTGGGGCCTGTCTGAGGATGAAGTGCCCTCCCCGGAGCCGGGCCCAGCGCCTCATAAAGCCAGGCCTAGACTGCATAAATAAGACTTCTCTCTAGGGCGAGGTGAGTCTTGCAGGATTTATATGCGCTGAGGCCCCCTTGCAAACAAGCTTAAACCAACAGGACCTGAGTCCCTCCCTTCTGTGAGCTGTGTGACTTGGCTCCAAAGGTTGGGGTAAAAGGCTGCTGTGTTTGCCTGGGGTTTGCCACTGGAAGGGCAGAGGCATGTGTGGCCTTTGAGAGACCTGGGTCTCTGAGCCCTTTGGGGGAAGGACGGCTCAGGAGCAGAGACAGGAGGCCTCTGAAATGCTCTGCTGGCTTCTGTGTAAAGGAAAACAGGTAGAGAGAGCCAGGAAGGGAACGAGGAAGGGAAGTCATTTACAGGAACGGCCTGAGCAGAGAAACCAAATGTGGGCTCCCGTGGGCATCGTGAGTGGCCTGCTGCATAATTCTCCCATTGTGCTTCTGCTTATGTGTCTGTTTTAAAGGTTAATCATTTGTTGGTTTGATCAAGGCCTCCTCCACTGATCACTTCTGTTAGCACATGAACAGTATGCCTGGTATGAAATGCAAACATCCTCATTTGGCAAACGCCGAGTTTGCTAAATTATCTTTCCAGCTGCAGATAAGTTGTGACATTTGTAATAAGTTGCCAGTCAGGAGGGGCGCCGCGCATCCTTAGAGAAATTCACGGCTGAATTTCTCACCAGCATCAGTCCATAACTCTCTCTGAAAGAGAAAGGAAGTATTCTTTCTAGTTCCAAGAAGGAAAACATTTGAGATGGAAGCTTAGCCACTGACCGTTGGGGTTTCAGGCTAGTCCATGAGCCCCATCTTATCCAGAGTCCCCCACTAAAGGTTTGCAGTACACAGGCCAGGCCAACACCTTACGGGAGTAGAGGGCTTTTTGACCCGACACAGTGAAAGCTGTACCTTGGCTTTCCCAACAGCCATCTCTAAGGGAGCAGATAGAGCCGAGCACTGAGGAGGGCCAGCAGTATGTGCAGACACTGAGGGTATTGGAGGTAATGTGCTGTAGGAGGAAGAACGAGGCTTTGAGCAAGAGAAGCCTTACTGCGAATGTGGCTTTGTCTCACTCATGAGCTGAGTGGGCTTGGATAAGTTAACTCACCTCTCTGAGCTTCAGTTTCTTTTAGGTCATGTAGGGTTACTAGGAAGAGCCTGGAAGGACGGACATACACGGAGAACCTGGCACACTATGATTTCTTGGTAGAGAGCAGCTATTGCTATCACCATTCCTGAAGTGAATCCAATCAAGTGCCCACCTCCACAGCAATTTCCAATCAAACTTCTACCTGAAGTGACGCCATTGGCTGCAGGCACCATCTGTCTTTCATTTTACAAAGATGTGATGTCGGCCTCTTTAGACTAGGATCTATGCTAGGTTCAAACACTAATAAAATTGGCCCCTTCCCAGCTCAAAGTTGAGATTATCTGTGGGTGATTTTGACAGAAAAGATTTCCTAATTCTTTTTTGGATTTTTTTTTTGAAGTACAGTTGATTTATAACATTCTGTTAGTTTCAGGTGCACAGGAAAATGATTCAAGATTCCTTAATTATGAATCAAAACTATTGCAATGCAACAGTATTCCCTGGTTGAAAGGATTATGAGAAAACTTTACTACCTTCTCTGACAGTTTCAGCTTTATTTCCAGGCTTCATCTTTTTTCTTCTTTTTTGTAGATGTGTAATGTACATACAGAAAAGTACATCTAACACGAGTGTCCAGTCTGATTAACTGTCACAAGCTGAGCACCTCTATACAACTCCCATCATCACCAGCACCCTAGACAGAATCATCACCAGCACAGAATCATCACCAGCACCCCAGACATCCCACATAACCATAACGCTGAATTCCCGATGTACACATTCATTTTGCCTGTTTTACTATTTTGACATTATCTTTAAAAATTTTTCTGTAAGGGGTTCTTGTCTTCCCTGGACTATTTTCACCTAGTGAAAGCGAAAGTTGCTCAGTCGTGTCTGACTCTTCGTGACCAGGTAGCCTTTCCCTTCTCCAGGAGATCTTCCCAACCCAGGGATCGAACTCAAGTCTCCCACATTGCAGGCAGATTCTTTATCAGCTGAGCCACAAGGGAAGTCCAAGAATGCTGGAGTGAGTAGCCTATCCCTTCTCCAGAGGATCTTCCTGACCCAGGAATCGAACCGGGGTCTCCTGCATCGCAGGTGGAATCTCTACCAACTGNGGGGGCTGCAGGGGCGGGGGGGCTGCAGGAGCCGGAGGAGGGAGAGGGTAGGGACGGAAGACACCGGCGCCGGGGTACGGGCAGCATCGGCGGCATAGGCGTGGGGTCGGCGGGGAAGCGGCAGGGCAGAGCCCCCAGGCAGCAGGTCTCAGAGGGAAGAGGCGGCGGGGGGGACAAGGTGCATCAGCCCTGCCTCGAGAGGGACAGGGAGAGCGGGTGACGGGCGGCCGGCACGCAGGCTCCAGGCCAGACGGTGGCGACGCGCCCCTGGGCAGGCACCTTGGCCCGGGGACACGAGGGGGCAGCCCTGCCGTCCCCAGCATGCTCGGGGCGCCCCTCCTCCACGTGCTTCTTCAGGGAGGAGCCGAGGTGCCCCCGGCCCCCGAGCTGTCGCTACGCCTTATCACAGGTCAGCAAAAGCACACGGGAGCCGTGAGTCACGCTCTACTCCCCCCGTTTTGAGGTCGGGAGGCGAGGGTTTCTTCAGAGGAAACAAAATGAAAGTGAGGCCGCTCTACTGCCCAGCGTGAACAGGGAGCCGGTGGAAAAGCGTCTGAAGAAGAACCAGAGGCAGCGGCTTGCCAGGTAACGCCGCCAGCCAGCCCCAGCGCTTCAGCTCTGCTGCCACAGAAAGAGGTGCACCCCAGGCCCTGGAGCACCCCCGCGGGCACCGTGCACCCGCCGAAGACGCCGCAGGCGGCTTCCCGGAGCCCTGCGTGCCCTTCGGCCTCAGACGGAACAGGGGGCTTCTAGTCTTTGCTCTCAGGATGGTTTCTCCCAGGCCACATACGCATGTCCTTCAAATTCAGAACGTCCAGAGCCCTAGGCCTGCGCCCACACTGCCAGCTCACGGCGCCCAGGGCCCAGTGGAGACTGGTGCCTTGGACGCTGCCCCGCGGGGTCAGAGCAGGGGGCGGTGACGTCCCAGAGGCCTGGCTTCGAGCCCTGGCTTTGCCACTTACTAGCTCTGTGACTGTGGGCAGGACCGTAGTCCACTTCAACTTTCTTATATGTACTAAGAAAAAGTACTATTCATCTCACAGTTATGAAGGCTGAATGCGTTGGGGGAACTGGCATATAGTAAGTGTTCACAAACATCAAACCCCTCGGCCTGTCTAAGCCTTTCACGCCTGAAGGCAGCGTGGGTCCCCCGCACTTCATGACCTTCTCTAGGCAGGTCACGTGTAGGACCACCCACCCTACACAACCCACCGTCTTCTCCAAGNCGTAAGCTGTCATTAACAGGTTAATGAAATTGAGCTCTGGGACTTCCCTGGCGGTCCAGGGGTTCAGGATCCACCTGCTGATGTAGGGTTCATTGGTTTGATCACTGCGTGGGGAAGATCCCACATGCCTCGGGGCAACGAAGCCCATGTGCCTGCTACTGAGCCTGGGCGCTCAAGAGCCTGTGCTCAGCAACAGGCGATGTTAATGTTTGGTAGAAACCAACACAATTCTGTAAAGTGATTAACATTAATTAAAAAATAAAAAGAGAGAAGCCACTGCAATGAGGAGCCCAGGCACAGTAATTAGAGAGTAGCCCTCGTTTGCAGCAACTAACGCCAGAGACAGTGCAGCCAAGAAATGAATAAATACAATTTTAAAGTAATGATAAATAAAATCGAGAAAAAGAAGAAAAGAATCTGCCTTGTCATGCAGGGGAAGAGAAGTGAGCTCGCTCAGTCGTACCCGATTCTTTGCGACCCCATGGACTGTAGCCCACCAGGCTCTTCCATCCATGGGATTCTCCAGGCAAGGATATTGGAGTGGGTTGCCATTTCCTTCTCCAGGGGATCTTCCTGACCCAGGGATCGAACCCAGGTCTCCCGCATTGCGGGCAGGCACTTTACCCTCTGAACCATGGGTTCAATTCCTGGTCGGGGGACTAAGATTCCACATACTTAAGAGCAACTAAGCCTGTGTGCCACAGCTACTGTGCCTGCGGGTCACAAAGAGATCCTGAATGATATAGCTGAGACCCGGTGCAGCCAAATAAACAAACAGATATTAAAGAAAAAAGCAAATTGCCTTCTGAGGATTACCAGAAGGCAATTGCCACCTCTGTACCAACTGTGCTCACCTCAACTTCTTTCTCACAGCTTCTTTTTGAAAAGAAACTTGAGATTCCATAAGGGGCTCATTGCCCCCTTGCAGAAGTCAGTGGTACTTCTGGAACCAGCCAAGGTTTGGATCACCTTGGTCCCGGTTCTTCTTCTGTGGCGAGCATGGTTTGTGTTTCCCCATCATGTTCCTCATAAGGTCTGATCCAGAGAGGAGGGAGCTGGTTTTCCGGATGTTTATTCTTTAAGATTTCAGTCTAGAGGCTCATTGTCTCCTCTAAGAGCTTCCTAAACGAGTTTCACTATAAGTTCAAAGTTGGGGATCTGAATGTGGCAGAACCCGGCCACCCCCCAGGAATCCCCGTGGGTCTAGAGCTTCCTTTCTGTCGGGGAGCAAGTCTCTCTATCCCTGTGAGAGTTCAGAACCGAGTATTTCACAGAGGGCTGAGAACTTTGCCTTTCTCTTGGACAGCTACCCGCTCCCCCCTCGCCCCAGCCTCTTGCAATAAAAAAAAAGTTCAAAATCGATACTCTATTCTGGTCTGAGGCATTTGTTTTATTGGACATCAGAGGACTGTCCACAGCACTGGAGCAGGGCTCCCTCCTTTGGCGGAAGGCCCCTCAAATCTTTTGCCAGAATTTCTCCAAACTTCGTGGGAGGAATTTTTAACCCCCTCAGGAAAGTGTCCTAGAGTAGCGTTGTTTAACTCCTGCATCTAGACCTTCCTATCTGACAGCAAACAGAGAGCAGAAGTCTCCATCTTAACTCACAAATATTAAAATCAAACCTCCAAGACATGCCCCAAAGTGCCAGGCATTAAGTTGTTGTTAGCAGTACAGATTCTGGAGTCAGGGAGACCTGGGCTCAAATTCAGCCTGCGTTCTCTCCGCTCCATGTGAGCTGGGGCAAGTGACTCCAAGCCTCAGTGTCTCCATCTGCAAAATGGAGACAACCTTCCTTACTTTTACCGTCAAGTTTGGGATTTGTAGTAGGCTGACCTGGAGAATCCCAGGGATGGGGCAGCCTGGTGGGCTGCCGTCTGTGGGGTCGCACAGAGTCGGACATGACTGAAGCGACTTAGCAGCTGTAGGACACTTTAAGATCCGACTTCCTTCCTCTGTGACTCACATCCCTCCCGGGAACCAGTTCCCAGGAGTGGTTGTGTCACCAATGGAGTCACCAGCCCTGGGTTCAAATCCCAGCTCTCTACTACTTGGGAACTGAGTTGCATTAAGCAACTGACTTGGCCTCATGGACTTCCCTTCTGGCTGCTCCAGTCAGTGGGAACAGAGCCCACTGTCCTTTAGTGGGTGTCAGTCTGTTTCTAGTTTAGGGAAGCCATTGACCCAGAGCACAGAGAGAAGCGTCCAGGTCACTGTCACAAAGGGGGGGCACAGCAAGGTGAGGGCCCCAAGAGGTCTGACCCTGGCCCTTTGCGTCCCTGTTTATATCTGCTAACTGGCCCCGTTTCCACCAACTCCCTGCCCTTGGCATGAGGCGGAGCACTTAGCAGAGGTTGAGAGATCTTGTGGACTTGAACAAGAAATATTGGAAGCAGGACGAGTGTTTAGGAAACACAATCAGGATGGTGGTTATTTCTTGTTCCTCTCTTTTGAACAAAGGCCATGAATATTATCACCTCCCCCTGAATCTCACTTTGGGTGGTGCAAGCAGTGACGTCCTTGTAAGAAACCCTCCCCAGAGGAGGGCCTTCTCGGCCAGCTAATTATGGAGGACAGCGGATGGAGTGGAAAGCGGTGAGGCTCTGGGCTGGACAGATGTGTGTATTCAAGTGCAGGGTCCTCCACGTCCTGGCTGGACAACCTTGAGCAGGACACTGACCCTGTCCTGGAGCTGGTATCATGGGGCTTGTGAACCCCATCCCCTGCCTGGCATAAGGGGATGTAATCACCTGCTTTTAAAGACATAGTCCTCTCTCCCTTCCTTGGAACACCAAGTATAAACTCTTTAATGAGCTAGGACCGTGGTAGCAAATCTGGAAGCCATACAAGAACCAATAATGAGAAATACTGCCTGGGAGTGAGACACTAGGGAGAGGTGGAGAGTGTGGAGAAAGTGAGAACAGTAGTCCAAAGTGGGCAGCGGCTCTCAGCTCCAGCCTTCTACTTCCCTGATCAGGGATTGAACCCCAGGCCCCTTGCATTGGGGCCTTAGCCACTAGGGAAATCCCATCTCGCCTATGTTGATTATGCCGGGTGCAGCCCAAAAGTTGACAGATTTTTTCCAGTTTCTCCAAAGAAACGTCAGGCCTAGATTTTAAAGCAAAATGTCCTTATTTGTTTTAAACAATTGGCCTGTCTGCCCACTGGCTACAGAGGGCTGCCAGATTGTAATCCCTGTTGTAGGCTTTTAAAACGTATGCGGAGATAGTGGTAGAGAACACAGAATTACAGGTAACAAAGACCTTTTTAGCAAGTGGAGGCACTACTGTCTATGGACACCAGGGGGCAGTACCTCACTTGTCATCGCTTCTTCCATTCAATCCCCGGTCAGGAGATCCCACTCAATTTTCTGTCTACATTCAGCTGTGCACAAAATATGGTCCCTGAAGCGGTATTGAAAAGTGGGCTTTCTCCATCTTAAGCACTCTGTATTTGGTGGAAATTGCCTCCCCGTGGTCCACGGAGCGGTTTTCTAAGCGCTTACCTTGACTCTTGACAAAGAACCTGGGAAGTGGCTGCCTGGGAGATGTGTCCATTATGCAAAGCAAAACAAACCAGAAAGCCCTTACGCATCTTTAAGAAACAGCGGTCAAACGCTTCCTCCTGGCAGAGGTGAGATCCGGATGACTCGACTTCATTTAGGAGAAAATTCTCTTGCGCTGGGACTCTTTCCTCACTCTTACTCCTTTGCCTGGATTTTTTCATTTCCCTGTGGCTCAGATGGTAAAGATTCTGTAATGCAGGAGACCTGAGTTCAGTCCCTGGGTTGGGCAGATCCCCCGGAAAAGGAAATGGCAACCCACTCCAGTATCCTTGCCTGGAGAATCCCGTGGACAGAGGAGCCTGGCGAGCTACAGTCCATGGGATCGTAAAGAGTCGGACACAGCTGGGTGATTAACACAACCTAAGGCTGAAGAGGCCCCAGCAGGCCTTCTCTCTGATTACTGATCAGTCCTTCTTAATAAGCTCAGTGTGGTCAGGCCCAGTTTCTGAGGCATTCCCCTCCTACCCCAGAGACAGGAGTTTGAAGACCCAGTGTAGGTGTCCCTGGGCTGATGGCTCATGCCTGGATTTAGGATGCATCTCATGTCATGGTGTGTCAGACTGATTTTCACCACTGAATGGATCTCAGACATGCAAGGAAGTATTCTCAGAGCAAGTCACTTGGGGAAGCCACAGGTCCTAGTTTCAAAAAATTAAACCTATTTTTTCTTGTTAACAAATCAATGACATTATTTCTTAAAAGCAAGATGGGGTTATTATAGATGTAACAGAAGGCACAAATAAACAACAGTAAGGAGAGAATTCCCTGGTGGTCCAGTGGCTAAGACGCCATGCTTCCAATGCAGGGGGCCCAGGTTTGATCCCTCATTAAGGAGCTAGATCCCACATGTCATAATTAAAAGACCTCGCATTCTGCAGTTAAGAGCTGGTGCAGCCAAAATAAATAAATAAGCAAATAAATAAATAAACTTTAAAAAAATAAGGAAAGGGAGGAAGATGGTAGGTAAGAAGATTGGTAAAGTTAAAAACAATAAGAAGAAAATCACCCATGCACAATTGCCCTTGATATTTTTCTATGCACATCTGTGTTTAAATTAAGAAAGATTTCAGGCACCCAGAATGCATGGATAATACAATAAGCACCTGCATACCTGCCACCCAGTTTAAGAAATACCATGTCATATTACAAATGCACCGTGCAAAGCCCCGTAGAGGCCCCCCTCCCACACACACCCTTCCCCTCCCAGGGGTAACCACTATATTGAATTCAAAGCTTATTATACTCATGCATGGCCTCTTGCCTTCATTCATAGGTATGTATTTCTAAATAATATTCAGCAATTTTCCACTTGCCTGTCCGTGGGTACTTGGATTGCTTCTAATATTCCGCTATTACAAGCGGTACTGTAGTGGAATTCTTGTACGACTTTCAAGGCACATGTTTTGAAGTTTCTCTCTGGCAGTTTCTCAAAGAATCGCCCGGGGAACTTTTAAAGTTCCCCTACTAGGACTGGACCCCTCTGTGGTCCAGTGGCTAAGACTCTGCACTCCCAGCGGAGGGGGCCTGGGTTCGATCCCTAACCCGGGCACTAGATCCCACATGCTGCAACTAAGACCTGGCACAGCCAGATAAATAAATAAATAGCACCCCTACCTTGGCCTGCTCCAGATCAGTCAGTTCAGTTCAGCAGCTCAGTCGTGTCTGACTCCTTGCGACCCCATGGACTGCAGTATGCCAGGCCTCCCTGTCCATCACCAGCTCCTGGACTTTACTCAAACTCATGTCCATTGAGTTGGTGATGCCATCCAGTCACCTTATCCTCTGTTGAACCCTTCTCCTCCCGCCTTCAATCTTTCCCAGCATCAGGGTCTTTTCAAATGAGTCAGCTCTTTGCATCAGATGGCCAAAGTATTGGAGTTTCAGCTTCAACATCAGTCCTTCCAATGAATATTCAGGACTGATTTCCTTTAGGATGGACTGGTTGGATCTCCTGGCAGTCCAAGGGACTCTCAAGAGTCTTCTCCAACACCACAGTTCAAAAGCATCAATTCTTTGGCGCTCAGCCTTCTTCACCGTCCAACTCTCACATCCATACATGACCACAGGAAAAACCATAGCCTTGACTAGATGGACCTTTGTTGGCAAAGTAATGTCTCTGTTTTTTCATATGCAGACCAATAAAGTCCTCCAAAACTCCCCTTAATTCTTAACAGATTTTTACTATTATCTAGGATTCAATATTTGCTTACTTAAAAAATACAATAAAATTACAGATCTTTAGGCCTACCATTGATGATTTTGACTAATGTATTTTCTAGTGTAATGCAAGCTCCTTAAGAGATAGAGAAGATTACTGGAACTCCCTCTCAAGCTGCCAATCCCTGTACCTACCCCTATCCCCCACCAGAAGCAACCACTCAGACTCTCTGTATCTTAACTAGTTCAGTTCAGTCACTCAGTCATGTCCGACTCTTTGTGACCCCATGGACTGTAGCATGCCAGGCTTCCCTGTCCATCATCCACTCTCAGAGCTTGCTCAAACTCATGTCCATCGAGTCAGGGATGCCATCCAACCATCTCATCAATCATCTCATCTTAACTAGAAGAGGAAATAATTGTAGCTGTCACATTACCTCATCATTAGTCGTGGCAACTACCATTCGTTAAGCACAGTCTTTTAATTTCATGGCTGCAGTCACCATCTGCAGTGATTTTGTTGCATAATTATTAGACGACATTTCATCCTCATGTTAGTAAATGTTATAAGAAATTTCCTTGTGATTCTTAAGCTAATGAAGGTGGTTTTTAAGCTATTTTATCATTGCTGGTATTAACTATTACTATTGCTAGTGCTCATCACATAGAAAGCAGCATTGAACATGTCACTGTGACCAGAAAGGAAACTGGAACTGTCCAGGCAGCATCTGTTTCCCATACAGGGATGAGCTGTGTGTCTGGAACAAGGGTAACAGTTCTTACTGGAGCAGCCAGCTGGATAGAAGGTAATGTTCAGCCAAATATTTGCTTTCAGCCAGTCTGTTTGATCATATTGCAAAGGGTACATTTACTATCAATGGTGGAAGATGATAGAAACAGTGGAGGAACTTTCCTGGGAACCAGGCAGAAGGCTTTGTATCCCAACTTTGCAACTCACTTAGCTGTGTGATAGCTGAGCAAGTTCTTTCTCCTCTGAGAGCCTCCTCTCCCTTTTAAAAAGTGAGGCTGATGAATTTCCACCCAACAGGGATACTGGAAAGATGATGTGAGATGTCATGGCAATTGACCGAAGACACAGTCAGGAATAGATGCTGGATTCCACTTGTCTAGGTGGGGCTGCTTGGGGACTCAGTCCCCAATAGTTCCAAATGTATTTTTAGGTGACAGTGGGAGTCACTTACCGCAGCTGAAATATTTTCTAGTTACATCTTTTACTTCTTTGTTTGTACATTTATTTATGTTGTTGTTCTAGTCACTAAGTTGTATCTGACTCTTTTGTAGCCCCATGGACAGTAGCCCATCAGGCTTCTCTGTCCATGGGATTTCCCAGGCAAGAATACTGGAGTGGGTTGCCATTTTCTTCTCCAGGGGATCTTTATGACCTAGGAATTGAATCTCCTACACATCTCTCCTGCATTGCAGGCATATTCTTTACGGGTGAACCACCAAGGAAGCCCTACTCTATTTATAGATTCTTTTTTTTTTTTTTTTTTTTATCATTCATTCATTCAAACATTTGTTGGTTGTTGGCCAGGTTCTCTTGGAGCAGACACTGAGTTGGAGTTTGATCAGCAAAGTATTTATTAGGGACCAGTACTTATTGGATAGAGGGAGGAGTCACACCATGACGTGGACAATCCGGAAGTCGCTGGCGGGCCTTGGAGCAGATGATGTCTGTTGGGGTTGTCCTGTGGGCACGTTTGGTCAGAATGGCTGTGCCTCTGTCTTCTCGCCTTGCTCATTCATGGAATGAGGGCTGTCCTGGGACGACCATGACCTCAGGCAAGAGAAGGCACAGCTGAAGCAGTTTCTGAAAGTGTCAATGACTGACGGCTCTGTGCAGAGGACAGCAGGTTCTTCCTTGCAGGGGGTCTGGGTGACATGTCCTTCTCTCCACTGCTGGTGACTGCCCTGGGCAGACCCTGCACCCAGACCTGGGCTTGCAGTGCCAAACAGGAAAGACAAGTCCCCTCACCCAGCTTAGCTTACAGAATAGGCTGCTTTTGAGAATTTTTAGTTGTCTCCCTATTTCAAGGAAACCGTTTTCTTTAGATAGATTGCCCATGAAGCTGGAAGAAGAGTCTAATGTTCCTAGGAAAAATGCAACAGAAGTCTCTAATTATCGTAACACAGACTCTAGGCTACTGGAATCCTTTTCCATTAGTTTTCTGCTGATTTTAACAGTTCCACAAATACTGATTTTCTGTCTTGTGCCAGGCACAGTGTCAGGTGTTAGGGGTACAGTGGTGAACAGTATACAGTCTTGTAGGAGAGATAGACAGGTAAAGATAACCTCAACATAAAATAAGAAGTTATGGGGACTTACATGGTGGTCCAGTGGTCAAGAATCCACCTTCTAATGAACAGGACACAAGTTTGATCCTTGGTCCAAGAACTAAGATTCCACATGCCTCAGGGCAGCTAAGCCCATGAGCCACAACTATAGCGCCCACGCGCCTCAGTGAAAGATTCCCCATGATGCAACTGAGACCCCATGCAGCCAAATAAGTAAATATTTTTAGAAAATAGTAATAAATTGAAAAAATAAGTTATAAGGTCGTGACGTGAGGACACTGCTAAAGACATTCAGAAGGAAGACAACTTCTTCCAGCCAGGTGGAGGGGCAGGTGTGTGTCAGGAGAAGCTTCTCCAGGGATGAGTTAACTTGAGCTGAGACTAGAAGAAAGAATATGAGTCAGCCAGATAAATAAGTTCTCGGCTCTTAAGTAATTTTCCTCTATTTCATGGAAAAAGAGGACACATTAGGAGTCGTAAACATTTATAGAAAGTAATCATGCTAAGGGAATCAGGGATATTTAATGGGACAAATGAACTTTGATGGTCTCTCTCAAGAAAGTTTCCTTCATTTTAAGCTTTGAAAGCTTAAGATTTTCCTGGGGGGACCAGAAAACTGAGCACTGGATGATGTTCGTTCTTTGTAACTGATTTCACTCTTCGTGTTAACGGCCATCACGCCTCTAAGAGGCCATCTAAAAAAGAGAAAATCTGTGTTCCTAAATGTTGTGTGATGCAGTCATTTGATTTAATTTGAGTTCTCTCTAGGTTCTCCTGACTGATAGCTCTGTGGAATCCTGAAAGAGGCTGGAGAGAGTCATTAATACATGCATATGTGTGAGCTTCAAGCTCACACCTCCAGGCTCCCCCTGAGCCCACAATCTTCTTCAATCCCTTGACTCTTGGGTCACACATATTAGGATTCTGAAAATTGGGGGTTTTAATAGAATCATGTTAGATAGAGGCCATATTTTTCCTTTTATATTTAAAAAATGCTCTTCAAGACCCATGAGCTGAGGCTTCTTTGTTAATGTAAAAGCTGGAAATCCTCTAAGGTAAAAGTCTGCAAACCTGGTGGGTATCAGACTGCCACTTGGCTTCTCTGAAATTTCCCCATTGTTGGTGGGGTTTCCACTCCGAAGGCTCCACCATGGGGGAAGAGTAGACATGTGGTTGGGGTTGAGATGCCCGCCTGTCAGGGCTAATAATAATCTCACCATGTCCTGAATGTGCACCCTGAAACCAGCTGAGTTCACCTTTGTTCTGAGACTCTGGAGAAAATAGACCCCCATTCTTATTTCACAGGCTCCTCTGTCCATGGGATTTTCCAGGCAAGAGTACTGGAGTGGGTTGCCATTTCCTTCTCCAGTGTGTGTGGGTCTTGTCTAATCAGTTGAAAGCCTGAATAGAACAAAAAGGCTGACTCTTAATTGAATAAGAGGGAATTCTTCCTGCCTGATGGTCTTTGAGCTGGGATGTTGGATTTTCCCTACCTTCACACTTGAACTGAAACGTTGACTCTTCCTGGGTGTATAGTTTGCTTTTGCACTGGAACTTACACCATCAGCTCTCCTGGTTCTCAGGCCTTCCAGCTCAGACTTGGAGCTACACCATCATCTCTGCTGAGTTTCCAGGTTACCTACCCACCCTACAAATGTGGGGACTTTCCAGCCTCCATAATCACATGAGCCAACTCCTCATAATAAATCACTCTTTCTATATACACATACTGTTAGTTCTGCTTCTCCGGAGAACCCTGACTAACACACCATCTTTAGCTTGATCCTCCTGCTAGGAAACATTCCTTTTATGAATCCTTAGTTGTTCTCTTTTCCATGACACACAGCTTTACCACTTTCCTCAAACCCCTACCTTATTCCCAAGTTATGACTCTACTTCTAGAAAATATGTAATTCAGCTTGGTGCAGTTCAGTCGCTCAGTCATGTCCAACACTTTGTGACTGCATGGAGTGCAGTATGCCAGGCTTCTCTGTCCATCATCAACTTCCAGAGCTTGCTCAAACTCATGTCTATCAAGTCGGTAAGATCCACCCTCTCACCTGAGCTGGTATCATGGGGCTTGTGAACCCCATCCCCTGCCTGGCATAAGGGGATGTAATCACCTGCTTTTAAAGACATAGTCCTCTCTCCCTTCCTTGGAACACCAAGTATAAACTCTTTAATGAGCTAGGACCGTGGTAGCAAATCTGGAAGCCATACAAGAACCAATAATGAGAAATACTGCCTGGGAGTGAGACACTAGGGAGAGGTGGAGAGTGTGGAGAAAGTGAGAACAGTAGTCCAAAGTGGGCAGCGGCTCTCAGCTCCAGCCTTCTACTTCCCTGATCAGGGATTGAACCCCAGGCCCCTTGCATTGGGGCCTTAGCCACTAGGGAAATCCCATCTCGCCTATGTTGATTATGCCGGGTGCAGCCCAAAAGTTGACAGATTTTTTCCAGTTTCTCCAAAGAAACGTCAGGCCTAGATTTTAAAGCAAAATGTCCTTATTTGTTTTAAACAATTGGCCTGTCTGCCCACTGGCTACAGAGGGCTGCCAGATTGTAATCCCTGTTGTAGGCTTTTAAAACGTATGCGGAGATAGTGGTAGAGAACACAGAATTACAGGTAACAAAGACCTTTTTAGCAAGTGGAGGCACTACTGTCTATGGACACCAGGGGGCAGTACCTCACTTGTCATCGCTTCTTCCATTCAATCCCCGGTCAGGAGATCCCACTCAATTTTCTGTCTACATTCAGCTGTGCACAAAATATGGTCCCTGAAGCGGTATTGAAAAGTGGGCTTTCTCCATCTTAAGCACTCTGTATTTGGTGGAAATTGCCTCCCCGTGGTCCACGGAGCGGTTTTCTAAGCGCTTACCTTGACTCTTGACAAAGAACCTGGGAAGTGGCTGCCTGGGAGATGTGTCCATTATGCAAAGCAAAACAAACCAGAAAGCCCTTACGCATCTTTAAGAAACAGCGGTCAAACGCTTCCTCCTGGCAGAGGTGAGATCCGGATGACTCGACTTCATTTAGGAGAAAATTCTCTTGCGCTGGGACTCTTTCCTCACTCTTACTCCTTTGCCTGGATTTTTTCATTTCCCTGTGGCTCAGATGGTAAAGATTCTGTAATGCAGGAGACCTGAGTTCAGTCCCTGGGTTGGGCAGATCCCCCGGAAAAGGAAATGGCAACCCACTCCAGTATCCTTGCCTGGAGAATCCCGTGGACAGAGGAGCCTGGCGAGCTACAGTCCATGGGATCGTAAAGAGTCGGACACAGCTGGGTGATTAACACAACCTAAGGCTGAAGAGGCCCCAGCAGGCCTTCTCTCTGATTACTGATCAGTCCTTCTTAATAAGCTCAGTGTGGTCAGGCCCAGTTTCTGAGGCATTCCCCTCCTACCCCAGAGACAGGAGTTTGAAGACCCAGTGTAGGTGTCCCTGGGCTGATGGCTCATGCCTGGATTTAGGATGCATCTCATGTCATGGTGTGTCAGACTGATTTTCACCACTGAATGGATCTCAGACATGCAAGGAAGTATTCTCAGAGCAAGTCACTTGGGGAAGCCACAGGTCCTAGTTTCAAAAAATTAAACCTATTTTTTCTTGTTAACAAATCAATGACATTATTTCTTAAAAGCAAGATGGGGTTATTATAGATGTAACAGAAGGCACAAATAAACAACAGTAAGGAGAGAATTCCCTGGTGGTCCAGTGGCTAAGACGCCATGCTTCCAATGCAGGGGGCCCAGGTTTGATCCCTCATTAAGGAGCTAGATCCCACATGTCATAATTAAAAGACCTCGCATTCTGCAGTTAAGAGCTGGTGCAGCCAAAATAAATAAATAAGCAAATAAATAAATAAACTTTAAAAAAATAAGGAAAGGGAGGAAGATGGTAGGTAAGAAGATTGGTAAAGTTAAAAACAATAAGAAGAAAATCACCCATGCACAATTGCCCTTGATATTTTTCTATGCACATCTGTGTTTAAATTAAGAAAGATTTCAGGCACCCAGAATGCATGGATAATACAATAAGCACCTGCATACCTGCCACCCAGTTTAAGAAATACCATGTCATATTACAAATGCACCGTGCAAAGCCCCGTAGAGGCCCCCCTCCCACACACACCCTTCCCCTCCCAGGGGTAACCACTATATTGAATTCAAAGCTTATTATACTCATGCATGGCCTCTTGCCTTCATTCATAGGTATGTATTTCTAAATAATATTCAGCAATTTTCCACTTGCCTGTCCGTGGGTACTTGGATTGCTTCTAATATTCCGCTATTACAAGCGGTACTGTAGTGGAATTCTTGTACGACTTTCAAGGCACATGTTTTGAAGTTTCTCTCTGGCAGTTTCTCAAAGAATCGCCCGGGGAACTTTTAAAGTTCCCCTACTAGGACTGGACCCCTCTGTGGTCCAGTGGCTAAGACTCTGCACTCCCAGCGGAGGGGGCCTGGGTTCGATCCCTAACCCGGGCACTAGATCCCACATGCTGCAACTAAGACCTGGCACAGCCAGATAAATAAATAAATAGCACCCCTACCTTGGCCTGCTCCAGATCAGTCAGTTCAGTTCAGCAGCTCAGTCGTGTCTGACTCCTTGCGACCCCATGGACTGCAGTATGCCAGGCCTCCCTGTCCATCACCAGCTCCTGGACTTTACTCAAACTCATGTCCATTGAGTTGGTGATGCCATCCAGTCACCTTATCCTCTGTTGAACCCTTCTCCTCCCGCCTTCAATCTTTCCCAGCATCAGGGTCTTTTCAAATGAGTCAGCTCTTTGCATCAGATGGCCAAAGTATTGGAGTTTCAGCTTCAACATCAGTCCTTCCAATGAATATTCAGGACTGATTTCCTTTAGGATGGACTGGTTGGATCTCCTGGCAGTCCAAGGGACTCTCAAGAGTCTTCTCCAACACCACAGTTCAAAAGCATCAATTCTTTGGCGCTCAGCCTTCTTCACCGTCCAACTCTCACATCCATACATGACCACAGGAAAAACCATAGCCTTGACTAGATGGACCTTTGTTGGCAAAGTAATGTCTCTGTTTTTTCATATGCAGACCAATAAAGTCCTCCAAAACTCCCCTTAATTCTTAACAGATTTTTACTATTATCTAGGATTCAATATTTGCTTACTTAAAAAATACAATAAAATTACAGATCTTTAGGCCTACCATTGATGATTTTGACTAATGTATTTTCTAGTGTAATGCAAGCTCCTTAAGAGATAGAGAAGATTACTGGAACTCCCTCTCAAGCTGCCAATCCCTGTACCTACCCCTATCCCCCACCAGAAGCAACCACTCAGACTCTCTGTATCTTAACTAGTTCAGTTCAGTCACTCAGTCATGTCCGACTCTTTGTGACCCCATGGACTGTAGCATGCCAGGCTTCCCTGTCCATCATCCACTCTCAGAGCTTGCTCAAACTCATGTCCATCGAGTCAGGGATGCCATCCAACCATCTCATCAATCATCTCATCTTAACTAGAAGAGGAAATAATTGTAGCTGTCACATTACCTCATCATTAGTCGTGGCAACTACCATTCGTTAAGCACTTACTGTCTGCTAAGTAGTTTATATGTATTATTTTAATGGAGTTTTGTAACGATGCCATGAAGTAGATATCCTTAAACCCACTTTATAGAAGGAGAAACTGAGGCTCAGAGACGTTAGGGCACTAGCCTGAGGTCACACAGCAAGCATGTGGCAGAGTCAAGGTTTGCAAGCAGTCTTCCTGACTAAGAAGTTACAGTTTTAACCACTAGTGAAAAGTGAAAGTGAAAGCGGCTCAGTCGTGTCTGACTCTTTGGGACCCCACAGACTGTAGCCCGCCAAGCTCCTCTGTCCATGGAATTATCCAAGCAAGAAGGCTGGACTGGGTGGCTCTTCCCTTCTCCAGGGGATCTTCCTAACCCACGGATTGAAGCCAGGTATCCCGCATTGCAGGCGGACTTTTTACCATCTGAACCACCAGGGAGGCCCTTTAACCACTGGGAGACCCTACAATTTCAGAGCCAGCAGGTCACACTTGAACTCCTCAATTTTATGGTGGAAGCTGAGGCTGATAGGAAAGATGGAGCCTTGACACAAATCCAAATCTCTAGGTTCCTTATCCACCAACACAACGCTCTCTCAGGTAAAAGTACTTGGGAAAAGGAGTGAGGAGCAAAGAGGGAAAACTCTTTAAGAGCCATCTTTTATTCTCAAGACAATTTCTGGCTATCCGAGGGGCATCTGGATCTGTTCCACCTCAGTTATCCATTGCTCCATAACAAATAGCCCCACACTTAGCAGCTTAAGAGAAGGGAAGCCACACATTGTCACTTCTGCCAAGCGCTATCGGTCACAACACAGACCGAACTTGGTTAGAAGTATGGGAGGGGACTACCTAAGGTTAATGGGGAAGTGGAAGTCACTGGGGACCGTCTCGGAAGCTGCTGACCCTACACCCCTGCCCCTCCTCGCTCCCAAGAGGTCTGCCCAGCAGCCTGACAGCTTGGACTGCAGGCTCCCCGGGCAGGGAGGCTTTGCAGGTGTGGGTTTCTCCACCTGTGAGAACATGGGCTCCCAGTTACCGAGCGCCATTCCTCCAGGTGCTTAATGCAAGCTTTCTAGCCAAGTGACGCTCACTGGCCCTGGGAGCTGCTGTGCCTACTCCTGCCTGAAAATATGGTCATGCTGATGTGGAGACCGGCTCTGACACTCGAGACCCTGCTTTAGATCACAGCTTCTAAAAGGTGTGGCTGACACCCTCTCCTCTTCCCACATGGTGCTGGCGACTCAGGGTGACCACTAACCAGCATGGAGTGTGGACCCTAAGGTGCCACCGCCCGCATCCTCAGATTTCCCCGCCTCACCTGACTCCAGGTTGCCCTTCTTGCCACGTCCATCAGCTAGGCATCTGGTGCCTGGGAGATGCTGGGTAGAAGGCTGCAGGCCACCTGGGTCCAGAGAGCAGGCCTTTTGGGCGCATCCTAAAAGCTCTCGGTGAAAGCTTCCTATTGCCATAGTAACGTGTTGACATGGAAATTAACATGGGTCCCTTGCTAGCCAAGAAAGCCAAGCTTTAAAAACCCATTTCTCTCTTTCAAATAGATAAGAATTCCTAGGAGGCCTTTGGAGGGACATCAAAGCGTCTTTTTCAGGTGCTGAGGAAATGCTCGTTAAAAATTACTGTGAAATGAGTGCAGCCCTAATCAGGGAGATGGTGGAGGGTTTGGAGCTCTTAGAGGAATTAGAGGCATCAGTTTAGAGCCAAGACAACTTAAAAAAAAGCTTTCTGAGATATAATTTGCACAGCACAGTCCACCCATTTAAAGGTATGCGATTCCATGGTTTTTTAATACACTTAGAATTGTAAAGCCATCCCCACAATGCAGAGACTGGGAATGCAGGGGTCGGGAAGATCCCCTGGAGGAGGGCATGCAACCCACTCCAGTATTCTTGCCTGGAGAATCCCCATGGACAGAGGTGCCTGGCGGGTTATAGTCCATTGGGTTGCAAAGAGTCAGAGGTGGCTGAGCACAGAATTGTAAAGCCATCCCCACAGTCAATTTTAGGACTTTTTATCACTCCCCCTGAAAAGAAACTCCCCTCCCTTTCAGCAGTCACTCTCATTTCTCCCGCACTGTCCTTCCTCAGCCCCCGGTGATCTATTTTCTGTCTGTGTAAATTTCTCGATTCTGGACAATTCCTAGAAATGGAATCATACAACATGTGGTCTTTTGTGACTGGCTCCTTTCAGCGTTTTTATTCTTCTTTGCTTCCTTAAGCTTCTCCATGGTTTCTCTGACAAAGGCGTCTCCATTCTCTTTAAGAACAGTTCTCTATGTCTGGAGGTGTGGCTGCCAAATTAGCCACCGGGGTTGGAGATGGATGGAAGGAGGCAGGTTCTTCCGAGGCCGCCAACCCTGGCCCTCACGTTCGTCCGTGAGGTTTCCTTTCGAGAGATACAAGCCACGTGTGAAGGGACTTTTGGTCGCTGGCAGCAGGGAGCTGAGTGTCAGAATGACACAGGCCACAGATGGATGGCCTTGGCCCAGCCTGGTGGATAAAACACTGACTCTGAACCCTGACTTGGGTTCAAATCTGAACTCCACCATGTCCCAGCTGTGCAACTCAGGCGACTGACTCCACCTGCCCGAGCCTCAGTTTCTCTAGCTGTAAAGTGGGGCTAACAATGACACCTATATCAGGATTGCATGTGAAAAGAATGGGCTTCCTAGGTGGCTGAGTGGTAAAGAATCCGTGTGCCTGTGCAGGAGATGCCGGAAACTCGGGTTCGATCCCTGGGTTGAGACGATCCCCTGGAGGAGGAACTGTAACGCACTCCAGTATTCTTGCCTGGAGAATCCCATGGACGAGGAGCCTGGTGGGCTACAGCCCATGGGGTTGCAAAAGTCAGACACCGAGCAACGAAGCGTGCGCGCATGTGCGTGCGCGCGCACACACACACACACACGCGCGCGCGCACACACACACACACGCGCGCACATACACACACGCGCGCGCGCACACGCACGCACACACGCGCGCGCGCGCACACACGCACACATGCGCGCGCACACACACACACACGCGTGCGCACACACACACACACACACACACACACACACTGGAAAAGAAACCCCATCAGGCTTTCAGCCCGTCTGTGAATCGTCTGTTTTATGATTTTGTCCTTGTTGTACGCGCGCGCGCACACACGCACACATGCGCGCGCACACACACACACACGCGTGCGCACACACACACACACACACACACACACACACTGGAAAAGAAACCCCATCAGGCTTTCAGCCCGTCTGTGAATCGTCTGTTTTATGATTTTGTCCTTGTTGTTTAGTCACTAAGTCGTGTCCAGCTCTTTGTGAACCCACGGGCTGCGGCAGGCCAGGCTCCCCTGTCCTCCACTATCTCCTGGAGTTCGCTCAGTGATGCTATCCAACCATCTCATCCTCTGCCGCTCCCTTCTCCTCCTGCCTTCCATCTTGAATCATCTAGTCTATGATTTGCTTTTTTCCCTCCAGTTTTTGACAGTACATGGGGTCGCGCAGAGTCAGACACGACTGAAGCGACTCAGCAGCAGCAGCAGCATGAAATGAGGGCGCTTAGTTCCCCGACCAGGGATTGAACCCACGCCCCGTGCAGCGGAAGGCAGAGTCTTAACCACTGGACCTCCTCCAACATATCTCTTTAAATCATCCTTTAAATACAGAGTTTCATCCTAAGGCAATGATATTGGTGACATCACGGGGTTCAAAGGGGTTTTCCCTAACATACACTGTAATGGTACTTAAAAAGTGATTGTCCCAGAAATTAAACTTCTTAAACAAGGCCAGGAATTTTTGTGTGTTTTGCTTTCTGACAGAGCTCCAGCCCAGTGCCTGGCACAACCGCAGATGCGTAGTAAAGGTTTGTTGAATGAATAAATGAACGAATGACCTTAAGTCATCCTCCATGCTTTGGGGAACATGGAGGCCATGCATAGGAAGTGTGCTTGGCTTTTGGCCCGTGGTGAGCATTTGATAAATGTTGGCTATAATGATTATGAGCTGGGACAGACAGAGGAACCGGGGTCCTTGGGCAGGAAGCCCAGCTGCCCTGCCCCCAGCCCCCAGCAGCCATCTTCCTGTCCCTTTGGTGAGGCGGGGAAGGAGGTGGGACTCAGGTCCACTGAACCTGAGACAACTTTTGTTTCCTCTGAGCCCTTGGTCTGGATGGCTGGACTGAGCTGAACCTTGACAACGGGAGAGCAGCCGTGAGATCTCAATGGAGATGTTCACGGTCTACGAGGGCTCCGGGTACACAGTGGCCAGACCAGTCCTCGGCCACTATTTTAGCGTTGCAGGCACTTTTTTGAAAGAGACGGCAGGAGTTCGGGCACGTCGCTGCTTCCAGCTGTCCCCCATGAATGCTGTGTGCTTGCTTAGTTTCCAGGAACATAAAACCCGCTGTCAATGGACTTGCCCAGAGCCTGCATTCGCTGCGTTTTTGTTCTTGTTTAGTTATTACATTAAGTCTCCTGTGATTACAGAGCCGACAGCTGGTAAGGATTTGCATATGGCATGAAATTAAGTTAGTTCATTTTAATGTCTAAACTGAGCAGGGTGTGAATTTGTCTGGTGGAAACTCTGTCTCCCTTATCTGTGTTTGCACATCTGCTTTGGGCACTAGCTTCTGAGGTCTTCGAGTTTAGTTTCTCCTCACTGTGCCCAGGCAGGACAGGGGGTTGGCTGCCCCTGCGAGAATTCCGGAAGGGATTTCTGCACTTGGGGCTTAGAAGGTCCTCTTTTACGTTTCAGGAGGAATTAAGACTCAAGGGCTACTGGGAAGCGAGTTAGAGTTCTGGTTCCCCAGCTTTGCATCTTTTGTGGCTGTGTTGCCTTGGGCAAGTCACTTTCCCTCTCTGGGCCTCAGTTTCTCCATCTGTCAAATGAGGGGTCTGAAGTAAATATGTGTTCATCTGCGAGGCTGACCTTTGGAGTGAAATGACATCTCACTGTGTGGGACTAGGACGGACATCATATAGTGTTTAGCATTCTTTGTCCTTGGGTGTCATATGCCAACAGTCCCCCCAACCAACCCCAATCACCGCCAACCCCAAAACCCCTGTGCACGTTTCCTGATGCCTCCGCAGCCATCACAGTCAGGGCCTTGTGTACCTCCCGGGGTCCCTTTCCTGTTTTCACATGCACTGCCTTCCAAAAGTCTCCAAAGACCAGCACCTGTGCTCTTTACTGGCATACTAGCCTCATGCTGCCAGAATCCGTTCTGCCGGGGATTTAGGTTTCCCTACCCTGGGCAGCCCTTAGTCAATGACGCAGGGGTGTGGTGTCCGGGGGTGGAGCATAAATACTTCAGCTCCCTCGGCTCTGACCTGGTCAGCTCTAAGATGGGGCAGCTGCAGTGTCCCCAGAGCTCCCTGGGGGATCGAGTGCAGGCTACCCTCCGTGTGACTGTGTCCAGAGATAAATCCATGCACCTACGGGCAGTTAATCTTTGACAAAGGAGGCAAGAATATGCAATGGAGAAGAGGCAACCTCTTCAACAAGTGGTGCTGGGAAGCCTACATGGAACACAGTGAAATGTGAATATTCCCCTGCACTGTACACAAAAGCAAACTCAAAATGGTTTAAAGACCTTAATGTTAGACGACACCACAAAACCAGGAGAGAACGGAGGCAAGACATTCTTTTGACGTAAATCGTGGCAATATTTCCTTAGATCAGTCTCCCAACACGAAAGAACTAAACAAAAATGAACAGATGCAGTCTAATCGGCCTGGTCAGGGAACCAGATCCCACACGCCACACCTAAGACCTGGCACAGCCAAATAAATAAAAATTAAAGAAGAAACAGTCAACAAAATGAAAAAAACCTACAGAATGGGAGAAAACATTTGCAAACAATGCAACTGAGAGGGTGTTAATTTCCAAAATATATTAATACAAACAGTTCAGTATCAAAGACAACTCAATCGAGAAATGAGCAGAAGACTGATATGGATATTTCTTCCAAGGAAATAACATGTGTTGGAGAGGATGTGGAGGAAAGGAAACCCTTGTACACTGTTTTTGGGCATGTAAACTGGTGCAGCCACCATGGAAACCAGTGTGGAGCATCCTTAAAAAAACTAAAGGCAGAATTGCCATATGAAGCAGCACTTCCACTCCCGGATATGCATCCAGGAAAAAGAATGACAACGAATTTGAAAAGATACGTGAAAGCAACCCAAGTGCTCATCAGCAGACAACTGGCTTAACAAGATGTGATATGTGTATATGCAACGGAATATCACTCAGCCACAGAAAAGAATGGAATGTCGCCATTTGGATGGCCCTGAAGGTTATTATGGGCTGAGTGAAACAAGTGAGACAGAGACAAGTACCCTGTGATATCACCTATGTGTGGAATCTAAAAAAAATAATATACTTGAATCTATATACAAAACAATGACTGGGGCCCAAGTCCAGCTCTTTCACCCAAGTGGCAGTCAAGCCAAAGGGACTTGGTCTTGGGCTAGGCTTTCCAGAAGGCCCAGAGACAAGGATCTGTGTGTCCCAGGGGAGTGAGCGAGGCAGGGCGGGGACAGGAAGGACGCCAGGCAAGGTACAACCTCAGCAAAGCCCCAGGAGGGAAGCCTCGGCGATCCTGATCCCATGGGGGAGCCAGGGCGGATGAGTGACGTCCCAGGAAGAGAGCTGGGCTTCCATACAACGGCCCTGACAGTCATCAGCTCAGGGCTTCCTGGGAGAAGCGCTCAGGCAGCGCTGGCCCCTGCAAGCACCAGGGGAGAGCCTCCAGCAGCCGAGGGTGGGGCTGGCTGGTGGGTCTCACTGGATGGAAGCAGGGCCCCACCTCCTCCGGTACAGACCCGGCTGAAGGTGGGAGACGCTGGGACACACTGGAAAGGCTGCTCTCAAAATCCCAGACTGACCTGGTGTTCTCTCGTCACTGTGTGACCTCGGGCGAGTCTCCGAGCCTCTCTCAGCCCCGATCTTCTCATCTGAGAAATGGAGGCAGCATCTGTCCCTCTCCCCAACCGCCCAGGGCTTGGCAAATCATAGAATACGACACACATGCGGGTTGTTTGCCTTCCTCTGGGTTAAAGATCTCTCCATCTCATGCCTCTGCTCGGTATTTCAAATCGAAAGGAATTGTGTGTTTTGTTAGTTTGCCAGGGCTGCCATGGCAAAAGACACAGGCTGGTGGGGCTGGGGGAGGCGAGAGAAGCTTAAATAATAGAAACGCATCTTACTCCCGGTTCTGGAGGCTGGAGATCCAAGCTCCGGGTGCTGACAGGGCTGGCTTCTGGTGACAGCCCTCTCCTCGGTTTGCGGACGGTGTCCTCTAGCTCTGTTCTCCTTTCTCTGTGCATACGGGGCAGAAGGGGGGCTTAGGATCAGTACAGTCTTATTTTGTATTTTTTTTTTTTTTTNTGGATATTTCTTCCAAGGAAATAACATGTGTTGGAGAGGATGTGGAGGAAAGGAAACCCTTGTACACTGTTTTTGGGCATGTAAACTGGTGCAGCCACCATGGAAACCAGTGTGGAGCATCCTTAAAAAAACTAAAAGCAGAATTACCATATGAAGCAGCACTTCCACTCCCGGATATGCATCCAGGAAAAAGAATGACAACGAATTTGAAAAGATACGTGAAAGCAACCCAAGTGCTCATCAGCAGACAACTGGCTTAACAAGATGTGATATGTGTATATGCAACGGAATATCACTCAGCCACAGAAAAGAATGGAATGTCGCCATTTGGATGGCCCTGAAGGTTATTATGGGCTGAGTGAAACAAGTGAGACAGAGACAAGTACCCTGTGATATCACCTATGTGTGGAATCTAAAAAAAATAATATACTTGAATCTATATACAAAACAATGACTGGGGCCCAAGTCCAGCTCTTTCACCCAAGTGGCAGTCAAGCCAAAGGGACTTGGTCTTGGGCTAGGCTTTCCAGAAGGCCCAGAGACAAGGATCTGTGTGTCCCAGGGGAGTGAGCAAGGCAGGGCGGGGACAGGAAGGACGCCAGGCAAGGTACAACCTCAGCAAAGCCCCAGGAGGGAAGCCTCGGCGATCCTGATCCCATGGGGGAGCCAGGGCGGATGAGTGACGTCCCAGGAAGAGAGCTGGGCTTCCATACAACGGCCCTGACAGTCATCAGCTCAGGGCTTCCTGGGAGAAGCGCTCAGGCAGCGCTGGCCCCTGCAAGCACCAGGGGAGAGCCTCCAGCAGCCGAGGGTGGGGCTGGCTGGTGGGTCTCACTGGATGGAAGCAGGGCCCCACCTCCTCCGGTACAGACCCGGCTGAAGGTGGGAGACGCTGGGACACACTGGAAAGGCTGCTCTCAAAATCCCAGACTGACCTGGTGTTCTCTCGTCACTGTGTGACCTCGGGCGAGTCTCCGAGCCTCTCTCAGCCCCGATCTTCTCATCTGAGAAATGGAGGCAGCATCTGTCCCTCTCCCCAACCGCCCAGGGCTTGGCAAATCATAGAATACGACACACATGCGGGTTGTTTGCCTTCCTCTGGGTTAAAGATCTCTCCATCTCATGCCTCTGCTCGGTATTTCAAATCGAAAGGAATTGTGTGTTTTGTTAGTTTGCCAGGGCTGCCATGGCAAAAGACACAGGCTGGTGGGGAAGGGGGAGGCGAGAGAAGCTTAAATAATAGAAACGCATCTTACTCCCGGTTCTGGAGGCTGGAGATCCAAGCTCCGGGTGCTGACAGGGCTGGCTTCTGGTGACAGCCCTCTCCTCGGTTTGCGGACGGTGTCCTCTAGCTCTGTTCTCCTTTCTCTGTGCATACGGGGCAGAAGGGGGGCTTAGGATCAGTACAGTCTTATTTTGTATTTTTTTTTTTTTTTTTTTAATAATGAGCGTAAGGTCACTGCTGGGTGAGGTGGGGGCTGTGGGGATCAGGCATTGTTACTGCGGTAGGCTGGTTGCACTGACGGTCCCAGTTAGTGTTCTCCCTGTGTTTATGAAGCTCGGTCCCCTCCCACTCTGGATCTGGACCGTACGGCTTTCTTTGGCCAGCAGCGTGCTAGCATTTGTTGCTGTGTTGTTGCTAAGTCGTGTCCCACACTTTGCGACCCTGCTTGGCCTGTAGCCCGCCAGGCTCCTCTGTCCATGGGATTTTCCAGGCAAGAATACTGGAGTGGGTTGCCATTTCTTTCTCAAGAGAAATCTTCCCTACCCAGGGATCGAACCTGTGTCTCCTGCACTGGCAGGCATGTTAGCCAGAATGCAAAAACAGACTGGAATAAGTGCTTGCGTATCTCCGTGGCTCTGATGGGCTCCTGTAGTCATCATGAGAACATGTCTGGGCTAGCTGGAAAATGTGCCTAGGCCAGAATGTGAAAGGGACGTGCATGTGAGAGGCACGTGGGAGAGAGCCGGGTTGTACCAACTGAGGTCAACAACCAGTTGACCACCAGACATATGGGTGAGGTCGGCTGAGGTCAAACCTGCTAGCCAATCTGCAGACTTGTGAGCAGTAACAGGAAGTGTAGTTGGTTTCAATCACTGGGGTTTGGGGATGTTTGTTACACAGCATTACTACAGCAGCAGATAACAGCTATATTTGCACTCTGTACAGACTCCCTCCCTCCTTCTTCATCTCATATTTATTGAGCATCTGTAAGGTGGCAGGAATACAGCGATGAACAAACTAGATACTGTCCTTGCCTTTAGGTAGTCAACAACACCGCTCCTATCTGTCACTCACCTTGAAAGACTGAATTCAATAAGAAGGTGACTTATTTTGTACTTAGAACACCACATTCTGTTCTGGGCTGATCTGGGGTGGGTTGTTTCTCACAGTGTGGTTTGTTCCTTCTCTCGTACCCATTTTAATTGGTCCCCAAGCCTCTGCAAAGACCACCACTGGTAGACACAGCTCTTCCCAGTAATGGAAAGCCTTTCAAAATGATGTGTTCAACCAGGGTGCTCCTAAGTAATTTATGTAAAGAGTGAGCAATTCCTTGTATGTTCTTTTTTTTTTATAAGGTAGGGAGAGTTTTATGCACAATAAAGTATGATGTATTGTGATAAATGATGCTTTGGTCTGAGGTCTATGCAGAAAAGCATGGTGTTTCTCTGAGTTCTGGGAAATACACTGTAAATAAAAGTGGTGGTTTATTTTTTGGCTGGGCATTTTTTTCTAATAACGTAAAGAGATGTCAACACCCATTTCTTAAGGGCGAAATACGAGGTTCTCTTCCCTTCTCACCAGTGAGAGTGACTAAGGCTTGCTGAAACCTTTAGATGCTTACTGGAAGTGGGGTCTGGTCTAGAGTATGGGTCACATCGTGGTCCTCATGGTTCCTGCTGGCTCATCCGAATTCAGGCAAACTGGGGAAGTTGGCACCCTCTGACCCCGGGCTCCTGTTTCCCTTTGGATGTCGTTCCCAAAACAAGTCATCTCTGTGATCAGGCTGAGGTTGGCAAATCCCCCTGTAAAAGTAGAAAAGTCGGTCACGGTTCCATTCTTGGTCTCAGTTTCCCAGTGTGTACAGCTACTCAATGATAGCTCACTACCTCTCTAGCTGTGCCCCTCTACAAACAAGCCCAGCTGTAATTCCTTCCCCAGCTTTATGCGTTTGTCAAAGATGCATCTTGGAGACAGAGAGACAGAGAGAAATGGGTCTCTCTGCTGGCACCTCAGGCAGCGTGATGGGAAGTGGAGGGCCATTCTGATCCGGCGTGCATTGGGGCATGCTGCTCCTGCTCCTCGGATGTGCTGTGATGAGCTCGCCGAGTTGGCAAGTTCCCCTTCCGGGCTTCACTTTCCGCTAGACGGAGCTAGCAGCTCTTGCTCCGCTCTTCTCTCTGACCCAGTGCCATGGTCAGCTGAGGTCCAGGACACGGGGGTCGGATGAGAGCCGGAAGCGCCACAAAAGCCACCGTCACCTTCCTCGACCTCGTGTTGTTTGAACCCGCTGCTGCTGGCTGCACCGGCTGGGTGAACGTCTTCCGTACTGACACGGCCACAAAGAGCCCAGGCCGTTAAGAAGCACTCTACCAAACGTGGATCACGACGCCCAAGTCCCACGGAGCTGGGGCTGAGTGGGGCTATTTCCCTGGGCCCAGGAACCATTTCTGGGAAATGGGAACCCGGACGGTGTTTTATCAAACATTTATGGCTATTGGTTTTGGGGGGTGAGTTTACAAGGCACTGTAGGCTGAGCATCGGGAAATTAAATTTCTTGCATTTTTGACTCAATCCTAATCACGCCGCCAAACATGGGATTTATGAGGCTGTAAAGTTTTAAGCCTGGTGCGGGCTGGAGGCCTCGCTGATGGCTTCCAGTCTGGGTCCTTGACAAAGGCATCCGCCAGGGGCTGGGGGGCTCAGCGGCCCGTGGGTTCAGCACTCCCTGGCGGGCAGCTGCTGGGTGCTGGGTGCGGGGGGTGAGCAGCACAGACTGGGAGACCGGCTCTCTTGCTGCCTGCAGCTTCCTCGTCGGCACGGCCAAACGAGTCCGCAGATAAAGACACAGGTGCAAGCTGTGGTTAAGGGAGTGAGGGGGCATTCTAGACGATCTGGAAAGGAGAGCGGGTTGAATAGGGGACCCCACAAAGATATGTCCACGTCTTAACCCCAGGAAGCTCTGAAGGAAAACTTATTTGGGGGAAAAAAACTGGGGTCTTAGCAGCTGGAATCAGGTTAAAGATCTTGAGATGAGATTTTCCTGGATTTTCCAGGTGGGTCTTAAAATCCAATGACAAGTGACCTTATAAGAGAGAAGGGGAGGGACTGCCCTCGTGGTCCAGTGGCTAAGACTCTGAGCTCCCAGTGCGACCCAGGTTCAATCCCTAGACATCTGGTTCCCTGCCTAGGAAAGGACACAACTAGGAACTAGCTACGTCATGCCGCAGCTGAAGGTTCTGAGGGCCGCAGCTAGGACCGGGGGCAGCCAACGAAATACATACATAAATGTCTATTTCAGAGAGAGCACGAGAGAAGGGGAGGAGGACACGTGAGGGTAGGGACAGAGGGTGGAGGGATGCAGGCAGAGTCCAAAGGACACTGGGAGCCACCGGAAGCTGGGAGAGGCAGGCGAGAATTCTTGCCTAGAGACTCGGAGAGGTCAGGGCCCTGCTGACACCTTGATCTCAGACTTCTGCCCTCCAGGACTGTGAGTGATTGAATTTCTACTGTTTGAGGCCACCAAGTTTGGGGTGCTTTGTTATGGCCCATGCAAACTAATATAGGTATAACATAATTATGACCTGCTTTGGGAAATCAAGGAAGGCGTCTGTGAGGAAGTGACTTCTGAGCTGGCAAATGTAGTTTAAGTAGGAGTTCAGTCAGTGAAAGGGTTTGAACTGGAGGCAAGGGTGGCGACAGGGAAGGGGAGAAGTGTTTGGGGAAGAAACAGCATGTGAGAAGGCCCCTGAGGTGGAGGAACTGACTGTGTTCCATCCACAGCCCCTCCTGTCCATTCTGTCAATTTTTCAGAAGTATCCCACTCTGTCCCACCTCAGGACCTTTGCACTTGCTGTTCCCTCTTTCTTCCAGGTTTTTGACCCATCTGCTTCATCCTTCAGAGTTCAACTGAAAGGAAATTTTTGGCAAAGCTTTTCATGATCACCCTAACTAAATGCATTTCCTCCTTCATTCTTTACCCCTTCATCAATTTGTCTCCATTACAGCATTTAAAATAGCAGTGATGAGAATAGCTAAGGCTGAAATAGCCCTCACTATGTCTGATGCACTCTGCTAACTGCTTTACATGTATTATCTCATTTAATTTTCCCAACTCTGCTAGGGGACAAATACTACTTTTTCATGGCTGTTAAATTCCCATTCTACTGATCGCAAAACTGAGGCATAGAGAGTTTAGGTGACATGATAATAAGAGTTGGAATTGGGATTTGAACCCCAGCAGTCTGGTCGTAGAGCTTGTATTCTTGGAAACGATGTCACACTCATCAAAATCTGGACCTGGCTGTTTCTTCTCTGTGGTCACTCTTCCCCACTAGACTGTAGACTCCAGGAGGTGTGGTTCCGGACGCTTCTTGCTCACTAATGTGCCCCAGAGCTCAGTGTGGCCAGGGCTCATGTACAGCAAACCCTTGGCAGCTGCCTCCTGCCGTCTGGACTTCGAGAGCCTTGACCCGTCCTGACTGCAGGGTCCCCACCCATTCGCTATCAGATTCACCGGGGGAGTAATGGGTCCTCGGGAGCACTGGTCATGCACTCGGATTCCTGCCTGTCCCACAGTGCTCAAGGGAAGCGTGTGGCCCTTCTCAGCCTCCTGTCTCCTCCATCCTGGCAGGTGGTGGGAGAAGGCCCCAATGCAATGTTGCCAAGAGGCACAGAGGGTCACTGCTGCCCCAGAAACCTGCCCTCACCGCCCTGGCTGGGCTGCTGGGTGTGAGGGGTTGGCAGGACTGAAGCTCGGAGACCCCTCCGGCGGTTCCAGCTGTTGTGGGCAGAGCTTAGACATCCAGACGGAAGGCCCCCATCTTCCAGGAAGCCTGGATGTGCCGCTGCAGGTGTCCTGAAGCATCAGTCCCATATCCATGGCAACCGCGCTGAAGAGCGGTGGTTACTGCCTGGCCGTCCACGTCTCACTCAAGCCAATTATCTGTGGTGCAGCCAGCTGTGGCCCGGCTGGCCTGCGCTGCTCCACACCTTTGGCCGCTAAGCACCAGCAGGGTATTGGGGGCATTCTTTTCTTCTGCCTATGGCTGAAGATCATTTTAAGTCTTTGCCTGTGGCGTGTTCACTAGCATCCTGTTGCCACCAGAGTCACATGTCCAAGCTCACTATCGGTGGCGGGGGAGGGCAAATTAACTGCCTCTTGTGGGAGGAACCTGGCAGAGGGCTAACATCTCAGTACTTCTGTCCGGTGAGGGTGTGCCCAGAGACCCCCAAGGCAAGGAAACACGCGCAGGTGACGGAAGACGGCCGCGGGGCCTCGCGCACATGCAGGGGGCGGGCCGCCTGTGGTGGCCACTGAGAGCATCTGCTGTCGCCATCAATTAAGGACAGAGGGGATATCGGTCTGGAGGTGGGGCAACAGGGGCCGACTCCCTGGGATTTAGATCTTGAACACAAAGACCAAAAAAAAAAAAAAAAAAAAAACCCACCAAACCCAAAAAACACACCACCAACCGGAGTTCATTCATCTTCGGGGAGACGACCCAAATGTGTCCCATTAGTTTCTGCACTTATGACATGTCCCCTCTGCCTCCCTGAGCTGCCCTCTGGAGCCTGGAGTTTCAGCTTTTCCTTCTATTTTCATTCATTCACCAGGATTTACTGAGCACATACTATGTTCCCTGGCAAGCCACTGCCAGCAACCAAAGGGTGCTGATGGATGTGGGGTGATCCTCTTCCTTGCACCCCAGCGCCTTAACCCCAGAAGGGAAAGTGAGTCACCCAGACTTTGGAAATGAGTGTAGATCGGCCCTGTGACACAGAATGCCTGGTTTCTTTATTTTCTCAGATCAAGGGAAAGCTGGATTAGCCCTGCCCTGCCTGGCTGGTGAGATGTTCGTAGGGACCCCTTCCTACTCCAGGTATTAAGAGATCAGAGAGAGACTCCCCTGGTGGCCCAGTGGTTAAGAATCCACCTGCCAGTGCCGGGGACATGGGTTCAGTTCGTGGGCCGGGCAGATCCCACGTGCCATGGAGCAGCTGAGCCTGTGCGGCGCTATTAGTGGCGCCCGAGCGCCCTAGGGCCCGAGCTCGGCAGTAAAGAGAAGCTGCCGCCGTGACAAGCCCGCACCGCAGCTAGAGAGTAGCCCCCGCGCGCCACGCCTAGAAAAAGCTTAAGCACTGCACTGAAGACCCAGCACAGCCGAAAATAACTCAAGCAGAGATCAGATCGCCCACGGGTGTCCTACGGAGGCCACTGTGTAGTTTCTCCTTGCTTTGAGCAGTGTGTCTTTTAGGGAATGTCCATGAACTGGCCACGTGATCCTTGGCAAAATGATGACACTGTTATAATAAACAGGGTTATGCACTGTGTATGCCCAGCTTTATCCCACAGGGCTGAAACTGACCACTTACTTATTGCTTCCCTGGCTAGGCTGGGAGCTTGGTGAGAGCGGACACTCGGCCAGTCTTCCTCAGTTTCCACCCAGCACCCAGTAGGCTGTTCATAAATGTTTAACGATGGGTGAAAGAAGCCCTGGATTTGGAGCAGAAGCTCTGTGGCCGTCAATAATCCACTTCTCTCTGGCTTCAGTTTCCCTGCTCGTGGAACAAGCAGGTTGAATTCGATCATCTCCAAGATGCCATCCAGCGCTAAGATTCTCTCTGCTCTCAGGTTACAGCACAGGGCTTCACTTCCTAGTCCCTCTGCATTGGGCAGGGTCACGTGACCAATCCCTTGTCATCGGGCAGGGTCACGTGACCAATTCTGCCCAATGAGTTGAGGACAGGAACGACAGCAGTCACAGTTTCTGGGCTGGACCATTCAATTGCTGGTAAACCGTGTTCCAGGTGCAGTTCCCCTCTGCCTTGAGGTGGAGACTGCATCTTGCAAGTGGGGACATGGCGCCAGGTTGCATGGGGCACAACCGTGAAATAAACTGCCTGTTAGGAGTAACTCATTTGGGGGATCGATTGTTCCTGCAGCATAACGTGGCCTGTCCTGCCTACTGCAGTTACTCCTGGTGGTCTGGAAGGGAGTTGCCAGGGAGCACAACGCAAGCAAAGAGACTTTTGAGGAGGTTAGTTCATTCCTGGAGGTGAGAGAGGATGGAATAGCGGTGTCCGGGTGAGGAGAAAGGAACGGTCAGTTGCAGGTTGAAGCTGAGAGGCCACGGCATGCGAATGGACATTAGGGATAAAAGAATTACTTCTGCTAGGATTACTTGTGTCTCTACTGGAAGGGCTTTCTAGACCATGGATTGGGCTGGAGATTCCTCCCACAGTCTCATATTAGAGAATGAATTCTGCTCACCTTTTAAGAAGTGGGTCTCTGTTTTCACTTTTCATAAAAGGCAAGGGAAAGCTCACTCTGGAGGGGCCAGGGGCCTAGGCCTGCCTCTGACAGTCACGGTGCTGTTGGCTGGCAGCATCACCCGTTAGAACGGAACACGACAGGTGCTGGTCAGTGGGCGCACAGTGGGCGTGAGGGAAATGGACTTTGGCTTCATCATATTATCTGGCTGTCCCCAAAGAGGTGAGAAAATGGGCCTAAATCCCTCTGGCTTTGTGCCTTGCGCTCTCCCATCCCACACCACCGCCTTGTGTAAGACACAGCTCCACCAGCAAATGGCTTTTTAGAACAGCTGCTGAGAAAATGGGTTAGCCGGGGACAATCTTATTAGAGTGATAACTGTGTCAGAAGACGAGAAAGAGAGAGATGCAGTTTAGCCCTGTATATTCTCATTAAAACGACTGTGCATCTTTCTGAAGGACTGCTTTAATAGGACCAAAGACAGACAAGCCCCGTGGGTGACCCCGGGGACCAGGGGTGGGGTGGGGGGCTCGGGTCATGTGGCAAAGGACAGCTGGCTGGGAGTGTCCATTCCAGAGGAATGTGCCCTTGCGTTTGTTCCAGCTGGTAGAGCTGAGCTGTGCAGTGTGGCAGCGACTAGCCACATGTGGCTATTTGCACTCAAATTTGTTAGCTCAGTTCAGTCGCTCAGTTGTGTCCAACTCTTTGCGATCCCATGGACTGCAGCACACCAGGCCTCCCTGTCTTTCACCAACTCCTGGAGTTCACCCAAACCCGAGTCCATCGAGTCGGTGATGCCATCCAACCATCTCATCCTCTGTCGTCCCCTTCTCCTCCTGCCCTCAGTCTTTCCCAGCATCAGGGTCTTTTCAAATGAGTCAACTCTTCGCATCAGGTGGACAAAGTATTGGAGTTTCAGCTTTAGCATCAGTCCTTCCAATGAACACTCAGGACTGATCTCCTTTAGGATGGACTGGTTGGATCTCCTTGCAGTCCAAGGGACTCTCAAGAGTCTTCTCCAGCACCACAGTTCAAAAGCATCAATTCTTCAGTGCTCAGTTTTCTTCACAGTCCAACTCTCACATCCATACACGACCACTGGAAAAACCAGAGCCTTGACTAGATGGACCTTTGTTGGCAAAGTAATGTCTCTGCTTTTTAATATGCTGTCTAGGTTGGTCATAACTTTCCTTCCAAGGAGTAAGTATCTTTTAATTTCATGGCTGCAGTCACCATCTGTAGTCATTTTGGAGCCTCCAAAAATAGTCAGCCACTGTTTCCACTGTTTCCCCATCTATTTGCCATGAAGTGATGGGACCAGATGCCATGATCTTCGTTTTCTGAATGTTGAGCTTTAAGCCAACTTTTTCACTCTCCTCTTTCACTTTCATCAAGAGGCTTTTTAGTTCCTCTTCACTTTCTGCCGTAAGGGTAGTGTCATCTGCATATCTGAGGTTATTGATATTTCTCCCAGCAATCTTGATTCCAGCTTGTGCTTCTTCCAG
>SJYX01018744.1:64619-88510 GCA_006410675.1 Oreotragus oreotragus | reverse complement strand
CAAAGGCTTTGGCATAGTAAATAAAGCAGAAATAGATGTTTTTCTGGAACTTTCTTTCTTTTTCCATGATCCAGTGGATGTTGGCAATTTGATCTCTGGTTCCTCTGCCTTTTCTAAAACCAGCTTGAACATCTGGAAGTTCATGGTTCACATATTGCTGAACCGTGGCTTGGAGAATTTTGAGCATTACTTTACTAGCATGTGAGATGAGTGCAATTGTGCTGTAGTTTAAGCATTCTTTGGCATTGCCTTTCTTTGGGACTGGAATGAAAACTGACTTTTCCAGTCCTGTGACCAGTTTTCCAAATTTGCTGGCATATTGAGTGCAGCACTTTCACAGCACCATCTTTTAGAATTTGAAATAGCTCAACTGGAATTCCATTGCCTCCACTAGCTTTGTTCATAGTGATGCTTCCTAAGGCCCGCCTGACTTTGCATTCTAGGATGTCTGGCTCTAGGTGAGTGATCACACCATTCTGGTTATCTGGGTCGTGGAAGATCTTTTTTGTATAGTTCTTCTGTGTATGCTTGCCACCTCTTCTTAATATCTTCTGCTTCTGTTAGGTCCATATCATTTCTTTTCTTTTTTGAGCCCATCTTTGCATGAAATGTTTCCTTGGTATCTCTAATTTTCTTGAAGAGATCTCTAGTCTTTTCCATTCTGTTGTTTTCCTCTATTTCTTTGCATTGATCGCTGAGGAAGGCTTTCTTATCTCTCCTTGCTATTCTTTGGAACTCTGCATATCTTTCCTTTGCTTTTCACTTCTCTTCTTTTCACAGCTATTTGTAAGGCCTCCTCAGACAGCCATTTTGCTTTTTTGCATTTCTTTTCCATGGGGATGGTCTTGATCCCTGTCTCCTGTACAATGTCATGAACCTCCGTCCATAGTTCATCAGGCACTCTGTCTATCAGATCTAGTCCCTTAAATCTATTTCTCACTTCCACTGTATAGTCATAAGGGATTTTTTTTAGGTCATACCTGAGTGGTAAAAGGGAATAAAATGAAGACTTGAGTCAGCCGGCTGCTCTGACCACATTTTAAGCGTCCAGTAGCCACGTGTGGTTAGTGGCTCCCAGGCTGGGCAGCACAAGATCCACTGCATCTCCATCACGGCAGAAAGTTCTGTTGGGTAACTGTGGTGTCAACTGTCAGGGAGGCTGATGATGGAAGACACTCAAATAACAGAAAAAGGGAAGGCTGAACTTCCCTGGAGGTCCTGCTGCTGCTGCTAAGTCACTTCAGTCGTGTCCGACTCTGTGTGACCCCATAGATGGCAGCCCACCAGGCTCCCCCATCCCTGGGNTGTCAGGGAGGCTGATGATGGAAGACACTCAAATAACAGAAAAAGGGAAGGCTGAACTTCCCTGGAGCTACTGCTGCTGCTGCTAAGTCACTTCAGTCGTGTCCGACTCTGTGTGACCCCATAGATGGCAGCCCACCAGGCTCCCCCATCCCTGGGATTCTCCAGGCAAGAATACTGGAGTGGGTTGCCATTTCCTTCTCCAATGCATGAAAGAGAAAAGTGAAAGTGAAGTCGCTCAGTCTGTCCGACTGTTAGCGACCCCATGGACTGCAGCCCACCAGGCTACTCCGTCCATTGGATTTTCCAGGCAAGAGTACTGGGGTGGGGTGCCATTGCCTTCCCCGCCCTGGAGGTCCAGTGGTTAAGAATCTGCCTGCCAATGCAGGGCACCTGGGTTTGATCCCTGGTCCGGGAAGATCCCACGTGCTATGGGGCAACAATACCCATGGACCACAGTTACTGAGCCTGTGTGTTGCAGCCACTGAAGCGCACGCAGCCTAGAGCCTGCGCTCTGCAACGAGAGAAGCCGCCGCCAAAGCATCGGGCACCGCGTCTCGAGAGTAGCCCCCTCTCGCCACCACTAGAGAAAACCGTCATGTGGCAACGAAGACCCGGTGCAGCCAAAAGCAACTAGTAATGTTTGAAAAGGTAGGCTCTTTCCTGGCCCCAGCTTGAGGAGCCTAGACACCTTTTGCTTCTGTCTCCCACGAAGTGGCAGAATTGGGCTTAGAACCCAGACCGCATTTAATTCCAGCAGCACCCTCCTCCCATGCCATCTTCAACCTCAGTGTAACCTGGGCTGCGAGAGGCGGCTGTGAGGCAGCGTGCATGCGTGCTCAAGTGCTTGTCATGTCCAGCTCTGCGACCCCATGGACTGTAGCCCACCAGGTTCCTCTGTCCATGGGATTCTCCAGGCAAGAGTGCTGGAGTTGCCATGCCCTCCTCCGGGGGATCTTCCTGACCCAGGGATCGAATCCGAGTCTCTTACATCTCCTGAATTGGCAGCAGGGTTCCTTACTGCTAATGAAACAGCTCAGTTTGCTCTTTCTTGAGTGAGGGAGCTGGGGTATGTGTCCCCTACCACTGACAAGTCATCCACTGAGGGATGCTGTCCTGGCTTCATGGCAGCATTAATTCCAGACACTGCTGGCTTGCTGAGGGCAGCCAGAGAAGGGATGCAGGGGAAGGCAGGGATGCAGGAGCTGGTGGGAAGTTGGGCCAAACCTGGCAAGTGTGGAGAGATGGGGGAGGGCACTTTGGAGTGTCAGCTTCAAGCGACGAGACAGGTCAGACAGATCTTGGAGGCGAGGGGGCCACTGGCTCCGCTCCTTACTTACTCTTTGGCCCCTACCTTTGCTCTTTTTGCCCCATCTAATCTCTCTCTACAGTTAGGAGTTCCCTTTAAAACAGGAATCGGGACTTCCCTGGTGGTCAATGGTTGGGAACCCATCTGCCGATGCAGGAGACATGGGTTTGGTCCCTGGTCCGGGAAATGCCATGTGCCTCCGAGTGACACCAGGGGAGCATCCTTCAGTGGATGACTTGTCAGCGGAAGGGGACACATACTGCATCTCCCTCACTCAAGAAGTAGTTAGCAAACTGAGCTGTCTCATTAGTTAGAGAACCTTCCTGCCAATTCAGGAGATGTAAGAGAGTGCAGAGGCTGCTCTCACCCGAGAGCCCGTGTCTCCAGCAAGAGCGGCCGCTGCAGTGAGAAGCTCACAGGTTGCAACTACAGAGCACCCCCCCACGTGCCGTGACTAGAGCAAGCCCACACGCAGCAGTGAAGACCCAGTGCAGCCAAAAATAAATAAAATCTAACAAAGGAATTAGACCGTGTCCATGATTTTTGCATTGATTTAAAATCAAACCCAAATTCTAGACACATGCATATATGCATGTACATGTCTGCGTACACCTGTGTTTCTAGATTTTTTTCCTAGGTATTGAAAACCATAGAGTCACATTAATACCTCTGATTCTAATCCATCGCTGTGGAGTGCATGCTGGTTTTCTCTCTCTGAATTTGTGACTTTCTTCTCTTATGGTGAGAAATCTGACTGCTCTTATCCTCAATGTATTGTTTGATCAACAAAACACTTCTCCATTACAGCTGCCACACCTACTTTGCATGGATGTCCTGGTCACCCTAACCTCAGGCCAATGCCCTCCTCATCCTGCTTAGGATCTGACGGCAATTATTATTATTGTTGTTATGATCACCCTTAGTAGGTCGACGGGACAGAGGAATAGATGGGGGCTGCTCCCATTGAGACAGCCTACTTTGATCTGGCCAAAGGAGCCCATCCAAGAGGCTCATGGGAGCCTGTCTTTTATATTCATAGGATGCTTCTGTAAAGCCCCCGCTAAGAGGTCAAAGTAATTAAAAATCTTTCACAATTACCCAGTGTTCAGAAACTGATGGCTGGTTCCAAGAGCCTTGCTTTTTATTCTGTTTCACCTCCCCTGCAGAAATCTAGGGGAGGGAAAGCAAGTAGCAGCTGATATGATCCCCCACTCACTTTCTATAAAGAGGAAAATTAGCTGCGCTAATAATCATGAATATTAATGTATAGCCAATTTCACTCAATTAAAATGATGATCTATAATTCTGCCTCACAGCTTTATGGAGGCCATTTCAATGACTCCTGAGTAGAGTTTGGGCACTTTTCAGAGTTCATGGGTTTAGCTGAACTCTCTCACCCCCATCGTTGGCTTCCACAACATACTCTCCCCTGACCAAGTCACTCAACCCTCACAACACACATTTTCCCTGTTTCTAGGCACCAGGATGTATCACTGTCATGGTAAGGGCCTGCGATTCTGCATAGCTTCTGATTCTGAAACTGTTTTCCCTGAAAACCACTCCTCCCACTGCTCCTCTGGTGCACAGGGTCCCTGGGATATGTATCCTTCCCTGGTGCCCTAGTGATTCAGATGGTAAAGAATCTGACTGCAATGCAGGAGACCTGGGTTCAATCCCTGGGTCAGGGAGATCCCCTAAAGAAGGGAACGGCTACCTACTCCAGTATTCTTGACTGGAGAATTCCATAAACAGAGAAGCCTGGCAGACTACAGTCCCTGGGATCACAAAGAGTTGGACATGACTGAGCAAAGTAGCCATATTTATTCAATGAAGTTCTACCTTCTCTGGGCAGAGCCTGCAGGCCAAAGGGAGCGGGGCACCCCTAGCTCCAGATGGGCCAATTAGAGCATGAAGCTTCCCTGGGATTTTGGGATCAGGACTAAGAAGGTCCAGTGTCAGAAGGATGACTTTGAGCAAAACTATAAAACTCAGGAGCTGTAGGCAGCTATCTGCTCTTCCATCACACAAACTGGGTGGCCCAGGGGCCAAGAGAGGAACAGCCTGAGATCTGGACATCCGGAGGGCTTCCTGCCTCCCCTGGGTCCTGGCATGTCCCGCCTCAGGTTCCTTGAAACACTTCTGTATTCTTATACCCAAGCCCCCTTTCATTCCTAGCGTTAGATGTAGAAGGCTTCTGTTACCTGCATCCAGAGAGCCCCAAAGCTAAAACAGCTGTCAACAGCCAGGCGTCTGTTCTTCCTTCTGAGACTTGGGCGGGCATTCCTGCCAATCCTCACTGTTCAAAGAGCCACAGTCTCCACTAGAAGAAAGCCCCAGGCTGGGCCAGGGAACAGAGCGTCAGTCATAGCCTCCAGCCCTCAGGTTCTATTCCTATCTACCCATGGACAATTGTGTTAAAAGAGAGGAGAAAAAATAAGACAACATAGATCAGGCCAGTGGAGATGATCACTCGGAAGGTCTGGTGGTTTTGGTGCCAAACAGTGGGTTGCCTGACATGTTATGTTTCAGCTGGTTGCTTGGGGTTCTTGTAGACACAGCTGCTCTGTGTCAGTGGCACTCTGCTGTTTCCCTGTGTGCCCTGTCACTCTCTAGCTCCTGACCTTGCTGTATTCTTCTGAGCACTCAGCCCTGCCTGGTACTCTAATATCTATTTGTTAGTTCAATATGTGTTGATCATCTCCCTCGACTAGAGCAGGGACCTTGTCTATCCTGCTGAGTTCTGTACCCAGGGTCTAGAACAGGGTCTGGCACATACCAGGTAACTAACAAACATTTTGAACCATGGTGCTGGAGAGACTCTTGAAAGTCCCCTGGACATGAAGGAGATCAAACCAGTCAGTCCTCAAGGAAATCAACCCTGAATATTCATTGGAAGGACTGGTGCCAAAGCGGAAGCTCAAATACGTTGGCCACCTGATGCAAAGAGCCAACTCATTGGAAAAGACCCTGATGCTGGGAAAGATTGAGGACAAGAGGAGAAGGGGACGACAGAGGATGAGATGGTTGGATGGCATCACTGACTCAATGGACATGAATGTGAGCAAAAGGGAGATAGGGAAGCCTGGTGTGCTGCAATTCACGGGGTGGCAAAGAACTGGACACGACTTAGTGACTGAACAACGATGACATTTGCAGGATGAAGAAGTGAATGAATGAAGAAATGAATGGATGAATTTTACCTCTCTTTGGTAAACCCCAAGCAGAGCAAGGGAGATAGGGAAGCCTGGTGTGCTGCAATTCACGGGGTGGCAAAGAACTGGACACGACTTAGTGACTGAACAACGATGACATTTGCAGGATGAAGAAGTGAATGAATGAAGAAATGAATGGATGAATTTTACCTCTCTTTGGTAAACCCCAAGCAGAGCCTCTGGCTATTGACCAAACATACCGCAGATGAATGAATTTTTGTTTTGTTTAACCTTCTTCCTGGTACCCAAGAGCCACTCGTAAGGACAAGCTACTTTTCCTTGGTTCAGGCAGAGAATGTGGCTGGGAACTTAGCCTTTTGATCCAGCACACCTAGGTCTGAATCCCAGCTCTGCCACACTAGCTGTGTGCCCAGGGAATAAGTTACTAAACCTCTCCAAGTTGCATTTCTTCATCTTTGAATGGGGAATGATAATAGTTTCTAACTCATCAGGTTATTGTGCAAACTCAATGAGCTGATGAATGTCAGTTTCTTAGTCCTGTAACTGGCATATGGTACTTGCTCAACAAATGTGAGTTATTATTATAGCTCCGCTAAGAGATATCACCCTGCATTGGTGAACAGCACTGATTCATTTGTTCATCAGTCCATGAACTGATTAGTTAATTCATCAACATGTTTTGAGTGTTTGTATGTGTTAGGATCCAAGGATGTAAATGAGGGAGCATGATGGTTTGCCTCTCCCAACAAGAATAAGCACCATAGGAGAGAACTCAGAGATGACTGAAGGCACGGCCGTCTCCATGACTCTGGGGCCTCCAACACAGGTCTTGGAGGTAGGACCCAAAGCGATGCTGGGGGATTTAGAGAAATCTTGGAGGGGGGAGACATGGGTCCAGTTCTGGTTCCAACTTGCTCTTTAAACTTGGCACATGGGGACTTCCCTGGTGGCCCAGTGGTTAAGACTTCATACGGATGCTCCCAATGCAGGGGGCACAGGGTTCGATCCCTGGTTAGGGGAGCCCATGTGCTGCCTCATGCAGCCAAAAAAAAAAAAAAAAAAAACCCCAAAACTATGTTTTTCTTAAACTTGGGAAATGTACATCACCTTACCTAATCCATTTTCTCACCCCCAAAATGGGTGTGGCACTAGGTCAGTTGGCTTCAAGCCCGACGTACATCAGAATTGTCTTTTGGAGGGGATGTTAAAATACCCAATGCANAAAAAAAAAAAAAAACCAACCCCAAAACTATGTTTTTCTTAAACTTGGGAAATGTACATCACCTTACCTAATCCATTTTCTCACCCCCAAAATGGGTGTGGCACTAGGTCAGTTGGCTTCAAGCCCGACGTACATCAGAATTGTCTTTTGGAGGGGATGTTAAAATACCCAATGCAGGGCTCTGCTCTGCAGAAAGTGATTCAGATATTGGAAGGACTGAGGCTCCAGGTACAGCCTGATGCAGCCCTTTGGACACACTCTGAGGACCTGTGAAAGCAACAATAAAGTTTCCTCCCTGTGGTTTGGCATTCTTAAACACAGCATACTGTCCCCCTTGAGGATAAGGTGTAGGCACTGGCCTGATTTTTCCTCCTCCCTCTCAACTCAACCTTTAGCTCCCCAGGGAGCTTTCCATGGTCCTGAAGTCAGTCCTGGACTAACTTACTTGCTTTCTTGTAGAAATTTCCCCCGTTGGCATCCTCTGGGTAGCTGTTCCTTTACGAAAGGAGATTGAATCGATGTGAAGGTCTCCTCCGCCTGCCCTGAAGTTGTTCCAGTCCTTCCTCTGTGTTGGCGAGAGAAGAAAACAGTGTTCTTGTTTCCACGCCAAGTTGCCAGGGCGCTGGTTTCCATGACAGCAGAGGGGGGAACTGAAAGCCTGGCTCTCACCTACAGAGGAATTAAAAGCCACCCTCTTGGAGAACAAATGATGATTCCAGGAGGATGCTGGAAACTGGAGAGAGTAGGTTTTTCATTCATTCACCCACATAGTGTGGGGCTCCAGGGAGGAGATGGCATGGAGAGCTTGGAGGGAGGGGAGGTTTTCTAGGGACTTTCACAAGGAGGCTACATAATAAATAGTGTGAATGGCAATCACAGGGACCTCCCTGGTGGCCCAGTGATTGGGACTCTGTGCTCCTACTGCAGGGGGCACAGGTTTGATCCCTGGCTGGGGAACTAAAATCCAGTATGCTGCATGGTGAAGCCAAAAAAAAAAAAAAAGGCAATAGGACTGATAACATTTCACACGTCCATCATGGTTTAAAACTCGTGGCAGCCACTTTAGACCCTCAATATGTACAACCCATGGGTTTTACTCGGGAGGAAATGGGGATCTCACATGGAGAAGTGACTCATATACGACCTGCATGCTATCTCTCTGCAGTGCGTGGGCTTTCTCATCACTTGACTGGACTTCTCCAGCGGTGTCCAAGCACTGGTTCTCCTCTCCCTCACCCAGATCTGCTGGTCCCGTCTAACTCGCTCCCATCAGTGGCAATGACACGTCTAAGAAGCAGTCTTAGCCTGAGAACAATAATGAACTGAAAAGCTATTGCCTCAGGTCAAGTTTATTCCTGGAGGCAGTACCCTAATTTAAAGTAACAACGCCAATGGCAGGACTGACACTTTGCCAGATGATGGAGGAAAAGGATTTTTGCATACAGGTGCGTTTCCCCACTCTTTACACAAAGGGTTGCTCTTATTCACATTCCCTTAGAGAACTGTTCTATATATCCTCAGGACAACCCTATGAGGTACTATTATTATCCACATTTTGCAGATGAGGAATGCAAGGTCCAGAGAGGCTGCCAAAGCTCACACTGCTAGGAAATGCCAGAGCTGGGATTTGAACCCATGTCTGCCACACACGACTTAGCGATGAGGATGCACGCATGCACTAACACTCCAGTTGGACGTGTGTGTCCAGGTCAACTGGACAAGAAGCCAGGATAAATCCTTCAAGAAACTTGGCTTGCTTGAAGCCTAAGGGTCCCTCTAGGGCTCTGCTGTGATTAATTTCAAAGTGGTTTCCATAGTCGGGAGGATTTGGGATCACAGAAAGGTGTCTGGGAAGAAGGGGTTTGGGTTGGGTTCCTTTAGGAACAGTGACCCAGCACAGGCTGACATGAAGTTGGCTCAGTCCAGAGGCAGTAAATATAGAAGCCTCACAGTTACAACAAAAGCAAAAACAGAAAAACCTCTGGAGTCATGCTTTGCCATTCTTGGAGGGCCTGACAGCATCTTTAGACTTATCGCCTTAGACTCCAGAGGTTGGGTGGCAATGTCAAAATGCGAGTCTATGTTTGCAGAGACTCTAGGGTTGTGATCTGGGGGAATAATTAGGATCATGCCCTCAGAAGAGGTCAGGATCTTCAAATTGCAAAGATGAACAGGACCTCAGGAATAGTCAAGCCCAGTATACCCCAAAGTGTTTCTGTGTCTATCAGCAGGGATATACAAGATGATTTAGGTGTTGTATTAGTCAGGATAAGCTCATTAAGGCTACAGTAACAAACAAACCCAGAAAGGGCTGGGGCCTAATACAACAAAGTTTTATCTTTTCCCCCCAAATTCTGATGAGGGTCTGTTGGCCCTCCAGGGTGGTGGTCTTCCATGCAATGGTTCAGGGACTCGGGGTGCTTTGATTTTTGTAATGCTGCCGTTTCACTGTGTAGCTTCCAGGTCATTCAAGCAGGGAAAAGAGAATCAAGGGTCTGTAAGGCTGTAAAAAAATGACAATAGACACAGGATCTAAACATCTTTGCTCTAAACAAGAACCAACTATCAGGAAGGAAGGAGAAGGGTATTCACCAGCTAGGGGCTTGGGACCACCCAGCTCCTTTTCTTGGCATGTCACAACACAGGTTCTCATTTATCCCCAAATATAACCAGAGACCACTTTCAAGATTTGTGCTAAAGTGAGCAGAGGAGAAGGAAGGAAAGATGAGGCTTCACGATGTTCCTTAGAGGAGGGGAATGAGGCTTCACGATGTTCCTTAGAGGAGGGGAATGTGGCTTCACGATGTTCCTTAGAGGAGGGGAATGTGGGCCTTGTAGCAAATTCCCAGTAGGCTGCTACTTGAAAGGGATACAGGGACTTTCCTGGCTGTCCATGGGTTAAGACTTTGCGCTTTCAATGCAGGGAGCACAGTTTCAATCCCTGGTTAGGGAAACTAAGATTCCACATGTCCTCATGGCACAGCCAGAAAATTTTTTTTTTAAAAAATTAAGGGATACTGATATATATTTGAAAGATGGAGCCACAGACAGAAACTCGAATGCATGCATACACAGAGATACACAAACACACTGAGGCCAACACAGAGAGACACACAAATCACACACATATTCAAGCACACACAGGCACACTCACACCGACAATGATATGTGACACTCGGCTTCCTCTTTGTGTGATGAATCGTCCCAAGGCCAGGAGGAGAGGCTGAAAGGTCCTGGAGGTCCCGTGGGGGGGCAGTGAACTAGGTCTGGAGCATGTAAATCTGGGGTTGGCAGAAGAATGAGCTAAGCCACCCCCATCTCTCTCTTGCGGGTGTCCCATAAACCGCTCCCGGCCCCTGCCCCGCCCTCCCGGCAACAATCCTCACTGCCGAGTCTCCCAGGTTGAGGTACTGGAGTGCTTTGTTTGCACCCCTGCCTGGCAGAGCCTGCCTGGCAGGGGTGAATTTACCTTCCCTGGAGCCTGCAGAATCAATACTGCCTTCTCCTTGCTGGAGGGATAGAGTGGGGTTTGCAGGAATGAACCATGCTTGGATGGACCTGGGTCCCTGCTCCTTGTGGAGGAAAGGGAAGAGGTTCCTGACACAGGAAAGTGACCCCAGCTCACTGTGACATGGCCACCTGTGGACCCCAGGACCCAAGGCTCTGGGGTCAAGGTAATTAAGGCAGAAACCAGCTAGGAGTCTTGGAGATGTCACTCAGCCCATGGCCTCCCCAGTGCCAGGACGTACCCCGTGTAGGGGGTGAAAGTACCGATTCTGTACTCAGCCTGCCTGGGTCAGAATCTCAACTCACCCACTGAATAGCTCTGTGACCTGGGACTAGTTAGGAAGTACCTGAAGCCTCAGTTTCCCCATCTGTAAAATGGGGATGAAATGGTCCATCTCTTACAGTGCAGTCATGGAGATGTGACATGTTTAAAGCATTTCAATACAGGATCAGACCCTGGGAGACAGAAGTCTATAAGCGCTGGCTGTTCTTCTCATTAATGCCATGTAATGTGAATCAAGGAAGAGCCACAAACCCAACTCAGAGAGAGGCATTCACAGTGATGCTAGACGCTTCCAAGAGACAATGCTGCTGAGTCCTCATCCATCTCCTTAGGAGAAGTCTTGATTGTCCCAAATATGCCAGGACCAGACTCACTGGGGGGCCAAGCCAAGTGACAAATGACCCCCACTAGGGCACAGTCGATGGAGGGGTGGGACCAGCTTCAGGGCCTGCTGGCCCATTTGGTTAACTGACTCTTACTTGGATGTTTGGTGACAGGCATATCCATCCTGAAGGAAGTCACCTCTGAATAGCCATTGGAAGAACTGATGCTGAAGCTGAAGCTCCAATACTTAGGCCACCTGATGCAAGGAGCTGACTCACTGGAAAAGACCTTGATGCTGGGAAAGACTGAGGGCAGGAGGAGAAGGGGGCGACAGAGGATGAGATGGTTGGATGGCATCACCGACTCAATGGCCATGAGTCTGAGCAAACTCCAGGAGGCAGTGAAGGACAGAAAAGCCTGGCGTGCTGCAGTCCATGGGGTCACAAAGTCCGACACGACTGAGCGAGTGAACGCAACAACAACAGACGTTGCCACGTGGACGCCACAGGGGCTGCCTTCTCTTCCTCTCTCAGGGCCCAGTCTTTCCGTTCATTCTTCTCAGGTCTTTACGGAGCACCTACTAAGTACTGGGTGCTTGGACAAAATAGGCCTGCTCCTTAACCCAGCAGTATCTGAACGGTGCCCTGGGAAGACAGACTGTCAACGGACAGACTGGTAAACAAGGTAATTTTAAGTGGTAAAGAGTTTTTTGAGAGAGTCACCCAGCTGATAAGATGGGAGGGATTTTATGTGAATCCAGGAGGGCCTCTTGGAGGAGGTGATATCTGAGTTGTGACCTGAAAGGGAGAAACAGCGCACTGGGCAGACACCTGGGGAGGGGGTGGTGGTGCAGAGGAGAGGGCTGGGAATTCCAGGGAGAGAGAAGAGCAAGCAAAGGCCCTGGGGTGGGGAGGAGAGGGCTGGGAATTTCAGGGAGAGAGAAGAGTAAGCAAAGGTCCTGGGGTAGGGTGGGGAGAGCTGGGGGTTTCCAACAGCAGGAACATCACAGGGTGAGCGAGGCAAGTACTACAGGGGAGAGGTCTGGAGGGCAGGCAGATTGAGTCCTGCCCTGCAGACCAGGGTGAGAAATGAGGGTTTTATTTTAAGTGTGAGCAGAAGTCATTTGCTGGAGGCTCCAAGCCGGGGAGAGACACGTGATCCCATCTATATTTTAAACAGAGGACTCTGGCTGCCGTGCAAAAAGGAACGGCTGACTGGGGGAGATGCCAGGTTGGAAGCTGGGAGAGAGGGAGGAGGCAGCTGCAGAAATCGCGATGCCTGGGCCCCAGGTAGCCTCAGTGGAAAGGGAGAGCTGGATTCCCCATACATTTTGAAGCAACAGCCAACAGGACTTGCTGACAGGCTGACTGGATGGGGCATAAGGGTGATAGATTTGAACCTGTCTGTCTTCATTTAGGCCCAGTTCTGTTTTAATATCAGCCTTTCTATCATGGTTAATATTGCTGTGCCTCAGACTCCCGGGAGGGCGGGAGGAACGGACTGCAGTGGAGACTGTGATGTCAGAGGTCTGGGAGGTCGCCCTGTCTCCGCTGCTGACTTGTTAAGGGATGCTGGCTGAATCACGACCCTGCCTCGCCTTGGTTCCTGGGTCTCCCTTGTGAGATATGCACGGCCATCATGTCTGGCGGAGGGAGGCTTCGAGGATAACTTGAGTTCAGGTGATGTGAACTTGGGGAGCTCGGGAAGCAGTGAGGCAGGATGGTGGCAGCAAGCCCGCGCCCCTCTGCTGGCCGGCCCCTCCCCTCCCTCCCTGCTCTCGCTGTGGTTCTGAAGGCCCTCTCCTCCCCTGTCTGATGCCACCAAAGTGGACTGACATGTGGGACGGATGAGGACATGGGGCAGAGGGAGGGGAGATGGCTGTGAGGGCTGTCCCGGGCAGAAGGGCCTGCAGCAGGATGACCCAGGAGGAGAGGGCCACGGCTGAGGGCTGAACAGCCCTCCCTTGGGTCGGGGTGGGAGGAGACTGACTTTCTGACCCACCTTTTGGGAATTTGCCACACAATTATTCTGGCAATTCTTCAGCACCATAAAGAGAAGGCAGGGGGCTTAGGAACCTTGTTGGGAGAGGGAAAGAAGGGCAATTTTGTTCCTTAGCCAGGGTGACTGGCCAGTGTGTGCTAGTTGCCCCGTCGTGTCCAACTCTTTGTGACCGTGTGGACTATAGCCACCAGGCGCCTCTGTCCATGGGATTCTCCAGGCAAGAATACTGGAGGGGGAAGCCATTCCCTTTTCCACGGGATCTTCCAGATTAAGGGATGAAACCTGGCTCTCTAACTAGGTGCGACAGACCAGAGCCTCTGGGAAAGCTTCCATGAGCTGGGGCATCAAGGAACTCTCTGTCACTGTGAGGTGTGTGGAGAGCCTCTTTTTAAACATCCATGAGTGTCCAAGGACGTTTAACGGATCTTCTCCTCACCTGGAGACATCCTAACTGCCCATCAGTCTGGGACTTGTCCAACAAACAATATCACAACTGCACCATGGAATACTATGCAGCTGTTGAAAAGGACAAGGTCAATCTCTGTGTCACCCCGATGGAACATCCTTAATACAAAATGAAGTGAAAAAAGGCAAGTTGGAGAATCATGTGTGTAGTATTATCCCCTTTTTTTCATAAGGAAAACAGGCACAGAGAAAGGAATTCTACAATAATCTATTAACATTCGTAACTTCACGGGAGTGGGCTTGGCGAATGGAGTGGGAGAGAGTGTTGTCTTTTTCTTTAAACTTCCAGCACATTACAACAGGCATGTGTTTATTTTCACAATTCAAAAACTGACTGCGTGTTCTTGAAAGTTCAAGATGTTCTCAAACTTGTTAAATCTACAAGGCATTTTGCACCCGAACCCCAGTCCCTGGTATTAGGAAAACATACTAGATGCATGACTGAAAGAGGATGAGTGAAATTTCTAGAGCTGTATACCTCCTTTCTCCCATGGTCTTTAAAAGTCTCATAAAACAGGAGCCCAGGTGATGGAGTCAGTAACTAATGAATGTCTCCTCGTGGGGGGTTTGTATCGAACATGAAACAGTCTCACCGCCCAAAACGTTAGCATGTGCTGCTGCAGCTGGTCCAGGCCAAGGCTAGCTGACAGCCTGGAGATGAGGGGCAGAGTTTCCTCCTGTGACCCCTCTCCACCCTCTGGGTTGACAATTCTGCTGCTAGAATGAGAGAGTGACGGGTGAATGAGTGTTACGGTGATGCTGTGATGTCCAGCTCTGGAGGCTGTGATGGGGGACAGTGATGATGAAGCTGCTGCTTCTTGGGCAGAGCTGTTCACTACAGACAAACCCTCTGACAGGTAAACGGAAAGGGGTTGTTCCTTAGTCTGTTCGTTAGCTCTGACGTTGTCCCCAGGATATCTGTTAGCTGTAGTGCTGATGGGGTAGGTGGAGGGGTGTGGATGGGACTTCTCTCTTCCCATCTCTCATCTGGCTGCCTCCTTCCTACTGTCAGAACAGAGAGCCCTGATTCGTCACTGGGATTCCACACTGGTCCAGACTTTGTCCATCACCTGCCCTACCTGCCCGTGTCTCCCTGAGCTAGGGGAGAGCTCCTCCCACCCCCAAAGCAGCAGCTCAGTATTGGATTCCCTTGTTCATGTTCTGTTTTCACAGGTGACAAGAGCTTGGAATGGTGTTTCTCCTAAGCGTTCTAACAGGAGCCTCCGTGAACACAACGCTGAATCATATGAGGGACTTGGAAGGGATTCTGGTCAACCAAGGGACAGAAGATCTCAGGGCTAGGCAGCAAGCACTGGTTGTTAAATAACAACCCCCTTCACTATTTATAACGAACTGTGTGTGCTCAACACATAACTCTTGGAAAACACAGAAGGGCAAAAAGAAAATTAAATATTACATTCCTCTATAGTTTCTCCAGTCCAAAATTACATTAGCAACACATACACACACATGCACACACACACACTCACACGCAATGTATATATTTACCCCAAATAGCAGACTCTGCATATTCTTCTGTAATGGATTCTTTTCACATGGGCATATACCCGCAACTACCGTCTTTCAAACTATCTATTTTTTCCCAAATGCAAATATTATAAACAACACAAAATGTAAAAAAAAAAAAAAAAAGATCTGCTATTATCTCAATCCTCTGGGTAACCATTATCAGTGAAAAAAATCTTTTTAAGGCTTTTTTCTATGCATGTGTGCACCAGAGTATGATTCCGATAGGCTTGGCTTCTTTTTTTTCCAGCCCCACATCCTTAGCACCTACAGGAATGTCTGGCATGTGGTAGGTGCTCAGTAAATATTGCTGAATTAATGAAACATAAATGCATATTTAATAGTGTTCCTGGAGTAGAGTCAACTCACACATTTTTACAAATCAAAGCTTACAAATCAAAGCTGGGAAAGCCTTCATGCAAGACATTACATTCATTTTCTGCTTTCTGGGAACGAGCCTGGAGTTTACCCTTGAGAAAGACTGTCTCTTAATTCTGGATGTGAGCAGGTGGTGAGCAGAAGAGAAAACTGCGGTTCTGGGTTCCTGGGGAGGCGCTAAAAGCCCGAATGCTGAAGATGCAGCTAGAGCTCTTACATATCCTAAACAGGACTGAAAGGCAACTGTGTGAACAGAATGTAGCCTTGCAGGCTGGGAGAAAAAGGCCCAAACTTGAGAGCTGGGCGGCTCCAGGTCTCCGCGTGCTTATTTGCCCTGAGAGACAGGGTGTGTTTTCTTCTCCAGGCATTTGCTCCCCAGAACTTGGGGACTGAGGGCCAGACGACTGGAGTGTGCATCTCACGCACCCAGGTTATAAATGTAGACCCCCAGGTCTACCTTGTGCAGCAGCCTTCTGCTGCTGCATAACAAGTTACACCCAAACTTAATGACTGAAATAGCAACAATGAATCTTTGCCTCACATAGTGATTGAGGATCAGGAACTGGGGAGTGCCTGAACTGGCTGGTCCTGGCTGTGGGTCTCACACGAGGCTGCAGTCAAGGTGTGGGTCAGAGCTTGGCTAGGGCTGGAGGACCTGTTTCCAAGGTGGCTCTCCCACGGCTGTCACGTCTGTGCTGGATCTCGGCAGAACTCAGTGTCTCAGCACATGGAAACCCCCACAAGGCTGCTTGCGCATCCTTGAGACGTGGCGGTTGACTTCCCCTAGAACAAGTGACCCAAGAGGGAGCAAGGCAGAAGAAGCTGCAATGTCCCTTCTGACCTGGCCCCAGAAGTCACTCCATGAATGCACAATAGCCTACTGGTTACCCGGATGTCATGGGCTGGATGTTTGTGTCCCACCCCAATTCATATGTTGAAACCCAGTGATGGTAACAGAAGCGGGGCCTTCAGAAAGCGATTAGGGCCTGAGAGTGGAGCCCTCATGGATGCATCAGTGTCTTGCCTAAGGGACCCCAGAGGGCTCCCTTGCTTTTTTCTGCCAGATGACAAAACAGCAAAAAGACGGTCATCTATGACTTAGGAAGAGAGCCCTGACACCTTGGTCTTAGACTTCCCACCCTCTGGAATTGTGAGAAATGTTTGTTGCTTACATATGAAGAACTGATGCTTTTGAACTGTGTGGTGCTGGGGAAGACCCTCGAGAGTTCCTTGGATTGCAAGGAGATCAAACCAGTCAACCCTAAAGGAAATCAATGCTGGATATTCATTGGAAGGACTGATGCTGAAGCTGAAGCTCCAATACTTTGGCCACCCTGTGCAAAGAGCCGACTCATTGGAAAGGACCCTGGTGCTGGGAAAGACTGAGGGTAGGAGGAGAAGGGAATGGCAGAGGATGAGATGGTTAGATAGCATCACTGACCCAATGGACATGAATTTGAGCAAACTCAGGGAGACAGTGGAGCACAGAGGAGCCTGGTGTGCTGCAGTCCATGACGTTGCAGAGAGTCAGACACGACTTAGTGGCTGAACATCTACTATGGTGTTCTTGTTATAGCAGCTGTTGGACGCTAAGATAACAGGTCAGGCCTATTCAAGGTAGAAGGGGATGACACACAAGGATGTGAACAGCAGGGATCCATGGGAGGCAGGGATCATAGGGGACCATCCTGGAGGCTGGATGCCACAGCCTGATTTCACAGGTGTGTGTGGGCTGAGCTCAGGGGTCCCCCTTTTTTCAAAGTGCTCAGGTGATTCTCCTGCTTTGGCCCCAACACAGAATTGCTGGCTCAGTGGGTGGCTGTAAACAGCCTCTGGAAATGTGCTTTCCCTGGGTTGTGGGAGGGTGAAGAACACTAGTCCCATTGGCTTATACACGCAGAGAGTTTGGACAGTCCTGAAAATGACCCCTGGGCCTGTAAATGGTCTTTGTAAGGAAACGCAGTAAGCAGATCTGCTCTGTGCTTTAAGGAGCCCCACTTTGGTGTCAGACAGGCTGAGAATTTAGGAGTTATTTGGTCCTTCTGAACCTCAGTTTCTCTTTCTATAAAATTGACTATTACAATAAGTGTACATTACTTAGAGTTTGAGAAAGTTCAAATGATCATTTTTTGGAATCATCAATTCCCTTGAGAATCAGGTGATAGGTGGGGAGCCTGTGGGGGATCAGTCATGACTGCCTGTCTGGCATACTTTCCTCTCCTCTGGGAAACATCACTCTGATTTATCATGGGGAGCCATCTCTGCTCTTAATCAGTGGGGTTTGTATTAACCCCATTCCAGGTTCCTGGATAGACAATGGTAGGCCTGGCCAATCAGAGCACGTATTGTATCCCCCAGGACAATGATTGGTTCAGGTAAGGCATGTGACCACAGAGCTGGTCCAGTCAGAGTGAATTCCAGGACTTCTAAGAGAGTTGCTAATACAGAGGCATTCTTTTTCTTCTTGGGCCCCTAGCTGGTGGGACTGTAAACAGCAAGGAGCTCCTGCTGTCATTTATCCTGGGGTAGGTGGTTGTGGTTTGTCACTAAGTCGTGTCTGACTCTTGTGACCGCATGGACTGTAGCCCACCAGGCTCCTCTGTCCCTAGGACTTTCCAGGCAAGAATATTGGAGCAGGCTGCCATTCCCTTCTCCAAGGGATCTTCCCGATCCAGGGATTGAACTCTGGTCTCCTGCACTGCAGGCAGATTCTTTAGTGACTGAGCTCCCAAGGAAACTCCTCTTCCCTGGTAAATACCTCCCTAAGGGAACAAATAGAAAAGAACGAAGTCTTTGTGCTACTTTGTGAGTACTCGGATCAAGTCATGCTTGAATTTCCAAGTTACACCAGACAGTAAATTCTCCTTAAAGCTTAATCACTTTGAGTTGGGTTTCTGACACTAGCCGTCTTGCATAATATAGCAACTGAGATGAAACCATTTTGAAATGCTGAAAGCCCCCAATAGATGCAAATTATCCGTACTAAATTTTCATGCATTTGATACTTTTGATGGAGATGAAGCAAGGTGATATTTTGCTGGATCACTCTCCCATTCTCTTGGGAAAACAAATGATTTTTTTTTGTTTTGAGAAGCCAGGCATCTGGCCACTCTCAGAGATATAACACAGCTCTGTTTCAAAGCAGGGTGGTGTCTTTAGAATGGCACATGTGACTGCTTTTACTGAATACGAGACATTCCCCTCTACAAAAATCAACTTGTTTCCAATTCTTAGGGGAAAAAAAAACAACCAAATCCTGAACGAATAGAATTTATAGTTTTGGCTTTTCCTTCCATCATTTTCCTGCTAGATCACTGGCTCTTGCTACTGACTTGTAGAGCTTGGTATAAGATGATAATGGATTTAGCACAAAGCTTTATGAGGCAGTATAATTCATTGAGATACTCATTTGTGTTTTGTTTTGCACAGGAAAATAATCATGAAAGTTATCTGTAAATTCTTCTCTGTGTTGGATACTATGAGGAAAGGGGAAAAGCGAACGGGCAGGCGGACAGACAACGCCTGCCACTGTTTGTTGTTATTCAGTTGCTAAATCATGTCCGACTCTTTGTAGCTCCATGGACTGCGGCACGCCAAGCTCCTCTGTCCCTCACTGTCTCCTGGAGTTTTCTCAAATTCATGTCCATTGAGTCAGTGATGCTATCTAATCATCTCATCCTCTGCCGCCCCCTTCTCTTGCCCTCAATCTTTCCAGCATCAGGTGGCCACAGTATTGGAGCTTCAGCTTCAGCATCAGTCCTTCCAGTGAATATTCAGGATTGAGTTCCCTTACGATTGACTGGTTTGATCTCCTTGCTGTCTAAGGGACTCGCAAGAGTCCTCTCCAGCACAATTTGAAAGCGTCAGTTCTTTGGTGCTCAGCCTTCTTTGTGGTCCAGCTCTCACAGCCTCTAAGTGATGACGGCTGCTGCTGGTGCTCCGAAGTGGTTTGTTTCCATTTCTCTCTCCGGTGTCTTGCTAGACATGGTGACAAACCGCAAGAGCAGTTGTGTGCAGGCAGAACTGTCCTAGAGAGAGTCAAACCTACTTGGTAGCCAGTGACCTACATACAAAGTCTGTGATGAGACTTCCTTGGTGGTTCAGTGGCTAAGACTCTGCTCTCCCAGTGCAGGGGACCTGGGTTCAATCCCTGGTCAGGGAGCTAGATCCCACATGCTGCAAGTAAAGGCCTTGCATGCTGCAACTAAAGAGCTTGGTACAGTCAAATAAATAAATACATAGTTAAAAGTCTGTGAACCCACCTCAGGCAGAGGACTGGGCTAACGAGGGATTTCAGGGATGCTGCAGGAGAATGCTGGGCTTTGATGCTCTTCCTATTACATCCCGTCACCGTTTATAAGTCAAGGATGGGCAGCTCAGATGATGCTGGCAGCTCATCCCAAGAAGGCACTTGTTATCTCAGAGAGGAGACTCGGTCCATTCTGTTCATCCTCCAGTTGGCCACTCTTGGCTGATGTCTCAAAAAGGGGGAGGAGAGGAGTGACTTTGAGGTGTGGGGAAAAGGCAGAAGAAGGTAAGAGAGAGATTCCCCAACACCAGAAGGGGGCTGGTTGGAGCTCTGTAGGGGCCGTGATCCTACACAGAATTCTGGGGCGATGGCTGGAGCCCCACTGGGGGCCAGGATGGGGAGGTGTGGAATGGCTGGGGTTTTCTGAAGAAAGATGGACCCAGGATACGGGGGCTCTTGGTTCCTACAGTCAAGCTTAAACAGCTCTGTAAGGGTTGGATGACAGACCGTCAGGGTCAGTGGGGGACTGGAGACCAGAGGCCTGGCCTTTGTTTCCTGAGCCCCATGTTAAGCCTCTCAGATTCCAATGTAACTTTAGAGAGGGAAGGACCATCCCAAAATACAGGTTGATTTTCTTGTTGACTCTACAGGAAGGGCCTCAGAGTTGACTAAAAATACAGGTGCAGCATTCATTGTACATTTGATTTTGCAGGCTGGGTCTTGTAAACAGAGCTATCAGTGATTGACTGGTCCCTAGTGCTGGGCACTGTGTTGAATATTTTAACTTATGGTATTGTCTTTATTCCTCAATGGAATGAGATATTATTGCACTTTATAGATGAGGAAGCTGAATCTCAGAGAGGTTAGGTTGCTTGCTGTAGCAAACGTTGCTGGTGCTCCTTTGCACCTACCCTTGGGTCTTACCATTTCAGGGTTCCTGGACTGGTCTTCCAACCCCCAGAGTGGGCACCTCTTTGCCTGAAGGCTCTCGCAGGACTCCAGCGACCACAGGCCCAACAGGCCAGCAGTGCCAGGGAATGAATGCCCCCAGGGGGCAGCTCTCGAATAAAGACCCATAGGATAAGTCTCCTGGCCCTCTTGCTCCTTAGATGAGCTACCATTTGTTCCCTGGACAAGATCCCTCGATGGCTTCCTTGATACTCGCCCTGTGTTGGTTCCTTCTCTTCCCCAGCCCCTGGCTGGTGCTTCGAGAGGTAACCTTCCAAATCAGCTACTTGCACTTGACCCCCTTGTCTCAGAATAAGCTTCTGTGGGATCCCAGCCAGAGACACTTGCCCACGATAGGTAGCAAATGGAGGAGCTGGGTTTTGAAACCCTGTCGTGCTTCTCTCTGCTGCCTGTGCACTTAGCCACAGCACTAGAGCTTTCTTTTAAGCTCTATGGACCTGCACTTTGGGTGTCTGCAAGGGTGCCATGAAGTTCAAGTTCTCTGCCACTCGACAAGCTTGAAGGCAGTGATCTTTCAGGACACGTGCATGTAAGGCGAGCACTGACTATGCAGACCCCCCGTCTTCTTTGCCATCCAAGAGGCCTGAAGTGTAGCTCCTCCAGGCCCCTCCTAGGGTGGAGTTCTTCTGCTCTTCGCGGGGCAGGAGGAGGGAGGGTTCTGCTGCTCCGAGGAAGCGCCTGGGTGCTGATACTGACTCTAGTTAGCATGCTGCCCGAGTACATCTCCTGCAGGCTGGCCATCTCTCAGCTGGGCGATAAAGTAATTTAACTAGGGCTGTCTTCTGGGCTAGAGCTCCCGGAGATTGCTCCCCATTTATCACAGGGGAAAAATCAGAACCCGCAGCTCCTGGGCTGCCAGCACCATGCAGGCTGCACGCTGTTGATCTTCGAATGGTGAAGTTCCGAGATGGGTGATGAATGGAGTCAGAGCCCCCACGCTCCAGCAGCTCTGAAGGCTCTTCTCAACCCAGTCCTCCGCCTGATTTGAATTCACGGGCTTCTGCGTTTAGTCACTGGCAATGGGGTGTGAGTTGATGGACCCTGGGAGGATTCTCCTGCCTACAGATGCCTACTCTGCTGACTTGCCACGATGTTGCCAAAACAGAAGGGATGGGGGGAGGTGTGGGGGAAGTTAAAGGAATATATTTTTTAAGTCCTATTGCAATGGTAATTGTTTGTTTGCTTATATGCAGGGGTCTGCAAATTTTTTTCTATAAGGGGTCTGATGGTTAAGTATTTTAGGCTTTGCAGGTGATTGCAAATACGTTAGGCTCTGTGGCAATTGCTTAATCTTGCTGCTGTAACACAAAAGCAGCCAGACAACATGTAGGTCAATGATTGTCAGTCTGTTTCAATAAAACTTTGTTTACAAAAGCAGGCAGTGGACTGGATCTGGCAGATCAGTTGACCTTGGCCTATAGCAGTACTTTCCTCTTTTCTACAGGACCTGATTTTCATTCTACCTCTCTTGTGTTCCTGGGAGACTGACTCCAGCCCCAAACACTGAAGGTGGATTTTGACTGGCTGAAGCTAATTAGCTCATTTCATTTTCCTGGACACTGGTTGGTTCAGGGGTGGGCATGTGACCACAATCCAATCAAAGTGAATGCCAAGACTCTTGCTTGTAATGTTGGGAGGAAGACATTCTTCCTTTGTGGACTGTGTGAGTTTTGAACATGAGAGCTGGAACAGCTGCAACTATTTTGCTATTACGAGGAAAGCCTTTTTGTGGATGACATTATCCAAGGACCAAGAGAATTAGAAATGAAGAGTGGACCTTGAGACTTTTTAAAATGCCAGTTTGAGATGAGTTTTATGTATTTGTAGCAGTAAGGATCTTAACAGATTTTCATGTAGCTAAACGTGTTTTACAGATATTGCCTAATTTAATAGTCATAACAACTCAATGCAGAAGGTGTTCAAACCCTATTTAGCAGATGTTGAAACTACAACATAAATAGATGAAGTGGCTTGCCCAGAGTCATGCAGTATAGACGCCATCATGCATGATCATCTGGGACCCCTTCTTGACACCTGCCCCTGCCCCTTGACAACTGTGACTGATGGCTCTTGAGAGGGGCATGTAATGCAAGCTGAGGCAATCAGAATCCTTCCCTGGGAATTTTTCTCTCTAGAACTGGAGGGAAACAGCCCTTTCTTCTCCAGTTCTGCAGCTCTCCTTTCTAGAAACTTCTTTCCCAGCATTTCCACGAGATTATGGAGGGAGCAGCCATATTATGACATGACTGTCTCTGATCACAGTTGATGAAACTGGATGGAAAAATGGACCCAAGAAGGACTCACCAGTTCTGTGGTTGTTTACACGTATATCCACAAGTCCTCTGATATTCTTCCAAGAGTTAAAGAATCCCCCTTCTCTTGAATGTGGGATGGACTTTGTGCCTTAGTTAGTAGCATGATGGCATATGACTTTGGAAGTTGGTCATAAAAAGTGTAGTTTCTGCCGGGTGTTCCCTGTCTTGGATCACCTTCTTCAGGGGAACCCAACGCCCAAGCAGCCCATAGAGAGGCTGCATGGTGAGGAACTGCAACAAAACCAGCACAGACCTGTCAACGATTAGAGTGAACTATTTTGGAAATGGATTGTCCAGCCCCAGTCGAACCTGCAAATGATTTCCAGCATATTAGAAACCCTGAGCAACCATCACTCAGTTAAGCTGCTCCTGGATCCCTAACCCACAGAAACTGTGCAAAGTAATAAATGTCTTTGTTGTGTTAAGCCACTTGGTTTCGGGGTAATTTGTTATGCAGCAGTAGATAGCTGATACAAGACCCTTCCCTGAGACTTTTAGGCTTGGGCTTGAGAGTCAGGCCAAGTGGATTTGCAATCTGTTGGCAGCCATATGTACCACCATAAAGATCAGTGTGTTTGCAGAAGCCAATTTTCAGAGCAAAAGAGTGAGATGAGAGAGTAAGAAAGGATGAGGACAGAGATACTCTGTGGTTGATGGGGTATTCTTTCTTCTTACCTAGGATCCCTTCTACCTCTTTCAGTGACAACGCCCTGGTTTGCTGTGGCAGGAACCCTGTTTCCCACTCTTGGTTCATGTGGGTTGGGTAGAGCTGATTCCACACTCTGCTTCCAGGGTGAGTGTGTAACTTACACAGTTTTTGTACCTACATGAAGGAGTATCTGAAGCCACAGTTATACGAGACAATAA
>SJYX01018744.1:41478-60301 GCA_006410675.1 Oreotragus oreotragus | reverse complement strand
CAGAGAACTCGCAAACGGGCAGGGGGCACAATCAGCTCTTCAGTTTGGGAAGAGCCCGCGGGCTGCGCGCGGGGCCAGGATCGGAGGGTGGGGTGGAAGCAGAGGCAGCAATCGTATAACTGGCAGAGGGCGCTGGTCAAGGAGATGCAGGAGAGGCAGGTGGAAACACTTAGGGAGGAGCGTGGAGCTGGGGACTTGGCTGGGCATTACTGGCTGTGTAGCGGAGGCAGGGGAACGGCTCAGCTTTGTGGACGATGGGGACAGGGACCCACCAAGGGAAGCACGTGGCCGGGGGAGGTGGTCTGGAGTAGGGATGCAGGCGATCAAGTTAGGTTTGCCTTCGAGGCATCTTTAAACATCTAAACATCCAAGTGCAACGGTCAATGGACAGGTTACTCCCCTCCCTGCAGGGTGGGCAATTCACAATTACTAAAGCTGATTTTCTCACTGCAATCAGGAAGCAAAGATGAGGGGGGAAAAGAGAACAAACTGCATTGTGGATACTCAAGATACATTCTGTTCAACTCCTGGAGCTGTAGCAGAGAACTGTCAGGCAAGGGAGGTGTGTAGGGGGACAGGGAGAGTGGGGTTCTGCTTTAGCCGCACTCTTGAAAGACTGTAGGGTAGCAATTGAATGCAATTCAAATGAAATCCACAGCATTTGTTGAGTACGTGCGTGCATGCTCAGTTGCTTTAGTCATGTCTGACTCTGTGCCACCCCATGGACTCCTCTGTCCATGGGATTCTCCAGGTAAGGATCCTGGAGTGGGTTGCCGTGCCCTCCTCCAGGGAATCTTCCTGACCCAGAGAGTGAACCCAGGTCCACAACATTGCAGGCGGACTCTTTACTGTTGAGCCACCGGGGAAACCCTTGTTGAGCACACGGCCAGCTTAATGGTGAACAGAGGAATTCTATCTTTTTCTCGGTGCCTTTCTGGAAAAGATTCAGAAACCATCTGTACGTGGCCTGGATGGAGGAACCGCATATTTGAACAGTGGCAAAGACAAAAAAATTAATCAGGACAAGTAATCAAAACTAAATGAGATCCACGTGCTAAGTAGAAACTCCACCAGCTTACCAAGTAATTAGGGTTAAACAGAAATATGTTTTCTTTGGCCCCCTGCCCTTGTCAACCTTTTCCCAGCGTCTTTTTTTTCCCCCTCTAAAAGTAAAGAGAAGTCTTAACAAGCACCTCAGTGAATGATGTGGAGTTCTCCTGGAGTTTTCAATTTGGCTGTATTGATTTATAAGGTCTTTTCAATTACTGAATTCTTCTTGGTGGCAGTACGCGGGGCCAGAGTACGTGAGAATCATGCTCTATTGATCCCAGGTACTTAGAGAGGGGGCATTTATGTGTCTGCTTTAGATGGATGAAGTTGCAAATAATGAAGCTTCCCACACAACATTTATTAAATGAAAATCTAGAATTCATTAACACAAGAACTTGTCTCATATTAGAAAGAAATGGAAGGGGGGCTTGAGCAAAAAAATAGAGACTCCAGTAGTTATCATGAACATAATATATGAAGCAATTTGAATTCAAGGGAAGGCAATTTAGAATCTTATTAAATTTTCTTCACTCCTTTTATTGTGTGAGCACGGTTGGGTGGCTTCTGGGGAGTCATCGATCAAAACAGAGGTGTGTGGGGAGGTGGGGACTGAAAAAGGCCAGTTCCCATATCCTTGCTTTAGTTACAATGGGATTGCTACCCAGTGCCTAGGATCTGGCCGAAGTCAGGGACTCAGTAAATATGAAGGATAAATAATGAGTAAGTGGATGGATGGATGGGCCTGGGTTGGGAGAGACCGTTAAACATTAGCTGTGGTTGCCAAAGAGGCTGGCAGAGCTGTTGGCTAAGCCCTGTCAGATTCTGTTTCCAATTCATGTCACTGCTTCATCGCTCGCTCAGTCGCTCATTCTTACTCATTATTTGAATGAGACCCACATACAAGGTGCTGTGTTAAGTACTCTATCGTTGCCTTTGTCTGCACACGCTCAGTCATGTCTAGCCCTTTGCGACCCCATGGACTGCAGCCCGCCAGGCTCCTCTGTCCGTGGGGTTCCCCAGGCAAGAATACTGGAGTGGGTTGCCACTGCCTTCTCCAGGGGATCTTCCCACCCAGGGATCGCGCTTGAGTCTCTGGTGTCTCCTGGATTGGCAGGTGGGTTCTTTACTACTGAGCCACCTGGCATAGTTACCTGGGCTGTTCTCACAACAGGTTAAAACCACAGGAATTAATTTTCTTACAGTTCTAGAGGCTACAAGTCCAAAATTAAGTGTGTCAACACCCTCTGAAGGCTCTAGGGAGGAATCCTTCCTTGCTTCGTCTAGCTTCTGATCACCCCAGGCATTCCTTGGCTTGTGGCAGCTTCCTTCCAGCCTTCACCTCTGTCTTCCCATGGCCATCTTTTCCGTGGTTCTGTCTCTCTAAATCTCCCTCTCCTTATAAGGACACCAGACGTTGGGTTTAGGGTTCACCCTGACCCTGTCTGACCTCATCTTAACTTGGTAACATCTGCAAAGACCTCATTTCCAAATAAGGTCACATTCACATGTTCTGGGAGGACATAAATTTTGAGGGAAAGCTAGTCAATGCAGCAGAAGCAATATGGAGAAACCCAGATTGGTGCCTGCTAACAGTTGAGTAGGGGAGATAAGAGAAACACACATATGCAATACGTAAATATATAAACACCTCTCGGTTTACAGCATGGCCCTAGAAGCCAGTTTTAAGCTTGAAACTCTCAAGATGAAGCACTTGCTGCTTTAAGGGTAGTGGGGAACCCATTACTGAGGGCAGGGGATATTAATGGACCCGGGCTGAGTACAGCAGGACTGTCGTAAGACTTTCACCTGGAGGGTGTTTGGGAGGGAGAGGATACAATGTTCACATATCTCTGGCATGTGAGCAACACAGGGGAAATAAAAACTGTAGGAATCAGAAAACTGAGTAGCAATTCCCTTGAATCGCTGGATGCATTGAAGAGAGAGAATGACAGGCTCCGATCTATTCATTATCGTGGGAAACCACATGTGACAGCATCTCCTTGGGGAAATTTAAAGACCCCAACTGGGGGTCTCCCTAGTGGCTCAGTGGTAAAGAATCGTCTGCCAGTGCAGGAGACAGGGGTTGGATCCTTGATCTGGGAAGAACCCATAAGCCACAGAGCAACGAAGCCCGTGCCCCACAACCACTGAGCCTGCGCTCTAGGGCCGGGAGCCCCAACCGCTGAAGCCCGCCTAGAGCCTGGGCTCCAGAACAGGAGGAGCCGCCCCCAGAGAGGAGCGCCCGCCTGCTGCAGCTGGAGAAAAGCCCACGCAGAGACAGAGACCCAGCATAGCCAAAAATAGAGAGCTAGATAATAAATAAAATCATATTAAAAAAAGACCCCAGCTGGAAGGCAGGCCAAGCTGAGGACCAAGTACCAGGTTCAATTGTGAAAGTTACTGAACTTCAGAGAAAGCTGAAGCCTCAGCCGAGGCAAGTCATCTATGCTAGTCAGGACCCTGATAGTGAGGCGGGGAGAGAGACCTTGAGAACTGGGATGAGGACGTCTGAGAAGGGGCACTTGAGAACCTCAAATCCCTTGATTCTCCTGAGCCCTCCACGCCTGCAAATGCAGTTCACTCTTCCTTGTCAGAAGAGCACCCCCCCAACCTTTACTTGAAACTTATGCAGAAATCTCAAACGAGACAGCTACCTATAAATAATCTTTCCTCCCACTACTCTTGGATGTCAGGCCTGTAAGAAGGTTTAACCAGGAAAATGCTGGAACTGCTCAGAGGGGAGAGACAATGGACTCCAGAGGAATTGTAAAGGCTTGAATTGGGAGAGAATATTTTGGAGTGACTCCAGGGAGCATGCAGGATCAAGGGGGACAAGTTTGGATAAAAGACAATCAGTCAGTGTGAGGCATTCTTCCCATGATGTTAGAACATATTTAACTTCTGGTTAGGCACCCCAGGTGCCAATCTTGGTACACTGCCTGGGTGCTTGGGGAAACTGTCTCATAGCAAATGAAGCAGAGATGGCAGATTGGAGGAAGGGATCAAAAGTCCTGGAGGAGTGAAAATGCTAGAGGGGCTATACTGCCTAAGAGCAGAAAATCATCAGATGACTGGATTCCTTGGGAAGGCCTGGTGGACCATCCTTTCACCAAGGCCATGAGGAGGGTGCCCATAAGGGGAGATTCTCTAGTGGTGCCCTCTGAGGGTGGGGCTGGCAGAGACCCTGCTACAGAACTTGGGAGCAATGGGAATGGTGGGATTTGGGAGCAGAGGCCAGCAGGCAGCTCTCACCCATCAGAAGCAAGGAGGTTAGGGGCTTCCCTGACGGTCTAGTGGCTAAGACTCCATGCTCCCAGTGCAGGGGGCCCAGGTTCAATCCCTGGTCAGGAAACTATATTCCCAGATGCCGCAACTAAAGGTCCCGTATGCCACAACTAAGACCTGGTACAGTCAAATAAAGAAATAAATATTAAAAAAAAAAGAAGCAAGGAGGGTACAATGACTGTCATAGGCAGCAAGTCAGAGTGATAGCCAGGGTCGCTCGACCTGTTGGGGTCTGTTGAGGTGCTTAATAGATCATGATGTTTTTGGGCAGGATAGATAAATGATCAACAAATGAGTTTCTAAATATGTATAATCAAAGAAGATTAAAAAAAAATGGATGTGCAGAAGACTGAAGTCAGTTATTTCCAAGGAAATCCATGATCCCAATTTCCATGCCTTGAAAGAGTTCCTAAACCTGCTGCTGCTGCTGCTAAGTCACTTCAGTCGTGTCTGACTCTGTGCGACCCCATAGAAGGCAGCCCACCAGGCTCCTCTGTCCCTGGGATTCTCCAGGCAAGAACACTGGAGTGGGGTGCCACTTCCTTCTCCTGTTCCCACACCTATAATCCATCAACTGAGAGAGAGGGCAGAGTTCCTACAGGAAAGGACCCTGCAGCATCGCGGCAGCGAGTACAGCTGTGATGTTCTTAGGTTTTCACCCAGATCTACGACATTCACTCAGGTATCTGCATACTGGGGTGCAGTAGGCAGAATAATACCCCTCACCCCGAAATGTCCACACCCTAATTCCTAGATCCTGGGAACACGTTACATCACACAGAAAAAGGGACTTTGAAGATGTAATGAAGGTTCCAGATTTTTAACAGCTTATTGACCAGAGATGTAGTAATACATCTTTTGTTACCCGAACCTATTGACCAGAGCGTTTCAATTCACTTACATAACAAATCGCTGGCCACAGGCATTAATGTCTGCCAAAGTCCCCCAGTCAATAATGTGTTAAGAAAGGGAGATAATCCTGGATTAACCAAGTAGGTCTAAACTCATCACTTGAGCTGTCAAGAGTGGAGAATCTTCTCCAGCTGGAAACAGGAGAGAAGGCAGAAGGGAAAGTCAGAGAGATTCAAAGCAAGAGAGCAACTCAGCCCACCAGTGCTAGAGGGAGAGCATGAGAAAAAATGTGGCAGCCTCTAGGAGCAAACAGCGGCTTCCAGCAAGGCAGCGGGACCTCAGTCCCACACCCACGAGGAAGTGAGTGTGACCAACAACCTGGATAGGCTTGGGAGCAGATTCATCCTCAGAGCCTCTGGAAAGAAACCCAGCCTTGCCAACACCTTGATTTTGGCATTATAAGACTCTGAGAGGAGGACTCATGGAGTCATACACTTGGAATTCTGACCTACAGAACTGCAAGATAATAAGTAGATGTTACTTCCTTCCCCTCCGCTGCTTTTATTTAGTGTTTACTTACTTATTTATGGACTGTCACTGCACTAGACCGTAAGCACTCTGAGGTCAGAGACTGTGCCCGTGTTACTCCTAAACACACCCCTGGCACGCGGCATAGTAGCTGGTACGTAGTGGGCACACAACAAATAGTGTGGGGCTGAAGCTTGCAATCGTTTACTTCAATGCCATCGTTCAAGCACGTGCCATTCGAAGCCAGCAAGTCTGTGGCAAGGTGTGTTGGCAGTGAGAAAATCAATACAGGGCCATAGAGTATGATGAAACTGACACCCACAGACCCAAAGCAGCACAGTGGTTCCCGACTGAGCGTGTTTGCACACCTCGGCAATACTGAGAGTTCACTTTCAGACCACTGCAATTAAATGAGTATCACAATACGGGAAATCACGCGAATTTTTTCATTTGCAGTGCATATAAAAGTAATGCCGACAGTATACTGTAGGCTTTGTGTACAAGAGCATTGTGTCTTAAAAAACAATATATGTATCTTAAAATAATACTTACTGGCTAAAAAATGCTAACCATCACCTGAGCCTTCAGTAAGTCATACTCTTTTTGAAACAGTCGTTATCAAAGGCCACTGACCACAGATCAACATAACAAATACAGTAACAATGAGAAAGTCTGAACTATTGCCAATGTTACCACCATGCGGCACAGAGACAGGGAGTGAGCAAATGGCACCGGCAGACTTGTTGATGTAGGGTTGCTACAAACCTTCAATTGGTTAAAAAAAAAAAAAAAGCAGCGTGTGAGAAGCTCGATGAGTTATGCCTATCCCAGCTTCAACTCCTGGATTTTGTATGGGAGATGGACCAATGTGATGCTTTACAGACCAGCTGTTGGGTATCCCCGTTTTCGAATGTACAGTCTGAATGGATGTAGTTAATTGCGGGCATGACCTTCATGTTCACATTGGTCCTTTGACCTGTGAAGTAAGTCACTGTACTAGGAAAGGCCAAGTGGAAACCCCTGAAACTACTTCCTCCAAGCCAAGAGATAAAACGACAACAGTATTCTAGGGGGAAGGTGGAGATGAGTGTCTCCCACACAAGGGTTTATAGAGTGCATGGATGTGGACTCACATTTCTGTTCTAATTAGTCAGTCTGGCTCCTGGAGAAACCAGGCAGATCATGGTAGGTGATAGAGGATGACCTCAAATATCATCAGTTGTAGCTCTGACCACATCACATTCTAGCTGCAGGTTCTTTACTAGAAAGGACTATCCGGTCTCTTCTCTGAAGACGTACAGCCACTGAATGCATGCTTTTCAATAACTGTCAAGAATGAGAATTGGAAGCAGTTTTCATTTGCATGGGACAGATAAGAGATAAATTCAAGGTCTTTCCCCAGAGTTATGTTAATTTCCAATTCTCTTCCTGAACATAGTCCAAAGGGATCTGGACTCGGTAGAAATTCTGCGGAATATCATATAGGTCTACTGCATCAATGACTTTATGTTCATCTAACTGACTGAACAAAAAGTGCTAAGTACCCTGGATGCCTTGCGAAGACAGATTCGCTAGAGAAGGTGGGAGTGCAAACCTACTGTGATTCGAGAGCTTGCCATATCAGTGAAGATTCTCCTGGCCCAGAGATCTGAAGCACATCAGTACAGCCCCTCTTACGCTGAAGACAAGTTACTGTATTTTGCACCTTGTAACACTCTCTCGAGAGTCCCTCGGACTGCAAGGCGATCAAACCAGTCCATCCTAAAGGAAATCAGTCCTGAATATTCATTGGAAGGACTAATGCTGAAGCTGAAGCTCCAATACTTTGGCCACCTGATTCGAAGAGCTGACTCATTAGAAAAGATCCTGATGCTGGAAAGATTGAGGGCAGGAGGAGAAGGGGATGACAGAGGATGAGATGGTTGGATGGCATCACTGACTCGATGGGCATGAGTTTGAGCAAACTCCGGGAGATAGTGGAGGACAGGGAACCCTGGAGCACTGCAGTCCATAGGGTCGCAAAGAGTCGGTCACGACTTAGCAACTCAACAGCAACACTAAAAAAGCACACAATGCTTGGTGAGTTCCTTTGGGTTTTGAAGAGAGATCATTTTACAGTTGAAAAGAACTCTCTGACGTACCTACTGCATGACACGCAAGACTGCTAGCTTTCTCACAGAGCCCAGCAGCAAGACGGGACTCTAGAGTGAGTCCAAGCTACTGTGAGCAGCCCTGCTATTTGAGTCATGTGACTTGGTAGATAACGCTGAACTAGAGGGCTCTTCGGTGGAGAAGGAGGCTGGGGTTTGGAGGAAGACTTTGCCATTTGTAGCGGACTGAATTGTGTCCTAACCCTTGGTACCCATGAATGAGACTTTATTTGGAAACTGGAATTTTGCAGATGTAATGACATTAAAATGAGGTTTTATTGGACTAGGGTGCACCTTCAATCCAATGACTCATGTTCTTATCAGGAAAAGGATATTTGGAGGCAATTTCACTGGGAGAAAATAGGACGTGAAGACAGAGGCAGAGACTGGTGCGATACTTCTTACAAAGCTGAGGAAGGCCAAGGACTGCCAGCAACCACCAGCTGGGAGGGAGGTGAGGGACTGTTTGTCCCTTAGACCACTGGTCCCCAACCTTTTTGGCATCAGGGACTGGTTTCGTGGAAGACACTTTCCACAGACCAAGATGGGGTGGGTGGGATGGCTGCTGGGTGATATAAGTACATTACATTTGCTGTACACTTTATTCCTATTATCACACCAGCTCCACCTCAGATCATCAGGCATGAGATCCCGAATGGTGGGGACTCCCGCCTTAGAGCCTCCAGAAGGAACCAACTTTGCTGCCACCTTGATTTTGGACTCCTAGCTTGCAAACTAGGAGGAAATTTGGAAACGAAACTTCCTTTCATTTCCAATGAAAGAATACATTTTCTGAAGTGTTTAGCTCCCTGGTTTGGGGAACTTTGTTACAGCAGCCCTGCAACATGAATATACCATCTAAGGCATTGAACTATATACACCATCCAAAGTATAGACCCGAAAACTGTCTAAAAAGCCACGCCCACCTTGCTGGCAGGCTCTGCTAAGCACTGAGTGTCTGGCCATGTGACATCAAGGGGGAACTGGCTCAGATGGCAGACTAAAAAGACCCTGAGCCCACCTCTTCTGACGTTCACACTAAAATCACAACTGTCTGCAAAACCCCCATTGATGAAAAAGGCTGAACCTAATAGAGAAGAAATTCTAGAACTAAAGACAATCAGCAGGAACCACAATGACAAAAGAGGGGCGGACTCTTGATATAGCCAAGGTCCATATCCCCAGTGGGGTGCCCCACAGGCTGGAGAATAATTACATAGTAGAGGTTCTCCCACAGGAGTGAGGGGTCTGAACCCTATGCTGAGCTCTGGGGGTCCTGAACTGGGAAGATGAGCCCCCAGAGCATTTGACTTTGAAGGCCAGGGGGCCTTCAGGGGTCCCAGGAGGCTGTAGAAAACAGAGGCTTCATCCTTTAAGGATGCACACAAAATCTCACGTGAGTCGGGACACAGGGCTGAAGAAGTAACCTGATAGGAGTCTGGGCCAGACTGACCTGCTGGGCTGGGAGAGCCTCCTGGAGAGGGCGGGGGAGGGCAGCTGCTGCTCACCCCCCGGGGACACAGACACTGGCGGCAGCGATTCTGGGGAGCTCCCCCCACAAGGATGCTGATGCTGGTGGACACCCTGGAATCCTTCCTTCAGCTCATTAGCACCAAGAACTGGCCCCACCAGAGAGCCTGCAGGGATCAGTGCTGGCACAGCTCAGGCCAAGCAACTGAGTTGGGACACAGACCCACTCAGCAGCTCAGGCTGCCTCAAGACTCCCTGAGTAAACAAGTGGAACCTAATTAAACTTAAAGGCTTTTGCACAGCAAAGGAAACTATGAACAAGGTTAAAAGACAATCCTCAAAATGGGAGAAAATAATAGCAAAGGAAACAACTGACAAAGGATTAATCTCCAAATATGCGAGGAGCTCAATACCAGAAAAACCACCAACCCAATCAGAAAGTGGGCAGAAGACCGAAACAGACATTTCTCCAGACATACAGATGGCTAATAAACACGTGAAAAGAGGCTCATCATCTTGCATTATTAGAGAAACGCAAATCAAAACCACAATGAGGTATCGCTTCACGCTGGTCAGAATGGCCACCATCAAAAAAATCTACAAATAATAAATGCTGGAGAGGGTGTGGAGAAAAGGGAACCCTCTTGCACTGTTGGTGGGAGTGTAAACTGATGTAGTCACTGTGCCTAACAGTATGGCTGCTAACTCACTTCAGGCGTGTCCGACTCTGTGCGACCCCGTAGACGGTAGCCCACCAGGCTCCCCCGTGCCTGGGATTCTCCAGGCAAGAACACTGGAGTGGGTTGCCATTTCCTTCTCCAATGCATGGAAGTGAAAAGTGAAAGTGAAGTTGCTCAGTCGTGTCCGACCTTCAGCGACCCCATGGACTACAGCCTTCCAGGCTCCTCCATTCATGGGATTTTCCAGGCAAGAGTACTGGAATGCGGTGCCATTGCCTTCTCCAAACAGTATGGAGATTCTTTAAAAAACTAGGAATAAAACTACCACATGACCCAACAATCCCACTACTGAGTATATACCCTGAGAAAACCACAGTGGAAAAAAGACACACGTATCACAGTGTCCACTGCGGCAGTATTTACAATAGTTAGGGCAGGGAAGCAACCCAGATGTCTATCAACAAATGAATGGTAAACAAACTGGTACATTTACACAGGGGAATATTACTCAGCCATAAAAAGGAACACGTTTGAGTCAGTTCTAATGAGGTGGATCAACCTAGAGCCGTTTATTCAGAGTGAAGCAAGTCAGAAAGAGAAAAACAAATACTGTATATTAACGCACATATATGGAATCTAGAAACCTGGTACTGATGGACCTATTTGCAGGGCAGCAATAGAGACACAGACATATAGAATGGACTTGTGGCCACAGTGTGGGAAGGAGGGGTGTGATGAAAAAGCATGGGAACATATACCTTACCATACGGAAAACAGATGGCCAGTGGGAATCTGCTGTATGACCCCGGGAGCTCAGACTGGGGCTCTGTGACAACCTAGAGGGGTGGGATGGGGACATATGTATATGCATGGCTGATTCATGTTGATGTATGGCAGAAACCAGTATCGTAAAGCCATTATCCTCCAATTAAAAAAAAAGAGATTCCCTGAGCCCCACAGCTGCCTCTGGACGTGGCCCTGCCCACCAGAGGGTCCAGCACTCAGCTCTGCCCACAGTCCCAGAATCCCCTGTTCCCGGCCCCACCCCAGCGGGTGCTAGACTCACCTGGCAGACACCAGATGCAAGAAAACCACAGTCTCGAAGCCTGTGGACCCAGCCAGCTCACAGCGAGCTAGGCCCTGCCCTGGGACTAGCTGGGCCCCGGCCCTGTCCACTAGCAGGTGAACGCAAGCTTTGGGACACTCAGGATCCCATACCTGAGTGTGTCACGAACTGCCCTGTAAGGTAACATACTCACATGTTCTAGGCATTAGGAAATGGTCGTCTTTGGAGACCATTATTTTGCTACCACAGGATCCAAATGGAATCCATATATTATGTTTGGCTGATATCACTCAAGTCTTTAAAAATCTATAGATTCCTCCCTCTAAAACCTTCTTTGTCCTTGTAATTTATAGCTGAAGATACTGGGTTCTTTTTCCTGTAAGTGTTCTGTAGTCTCAATTTTGCTATATCTTCCTGAATTCTTCTAAGTATTCTTCTGGTCTTTGTTTTCTCTTGTAAATCAGTAGTTGGACCTAGAGGCTATATTAAATTTATGTTCATTTCTTTTTGTAAGACTACTTGATAGCAGGTATTTTGTATTTTGGGGTGATATTAGTGGCTATTGGTGCCCAGTCCCTAAATCAGTTAATTCTATAGGGGTTGCAAAAAGGGTGAAACTCTAATTCTGTAATTCTGTGTTCATACTTTATTTGGAATATACCTACAAAGTGTCACATGCTACTTGGCTAGCCTGAGATACAGTTCTTTTAGAAGAGCCACCATAAATATATCTTTCCCCTTTTTTCCCTATTTTTTCACAGTAAAGCATTGGCTCACTTGCATCCTCCATGAGTAACCAGTGAGTGTCCTTTTGAGTATCATTATGAAGTCAAGGATCTCAGCATATTTGGTGTCAAACCCAGATCTATACTCTGGTTTTAGAACAACAGTCTTCAAATTTCCTCTCATCAAGAATCCAGCTAGTCTATTCCCCAAGATTCCTTAACTGAAAATATTTTGCTAAGTCCACTGCGGAAACTAAGAATTAATAAGTTGTTCAAATTTTAACACATTAAAGACATGAGTTGAATAAGGTGATGATCAGCAGGGAAGTCCCAATATGACTGTACATCATGTTGTCAGCATTCCAGCCCAAATAAAAGATTGTTTAGTCAACCTGGTCTTGTCCCATGCCATGGGCCTCTCTACGAGAATAGTTTGAATGCCCTTGTTCACGTTAATGGTTATGAGAACCCCTTGTTGAAAACTACTGACTTAATAATAACAGCTGGGACTTCCCCAGTGATCCAGTGGCTTAGACTCGATGCTCCCAATGCAGGGGGCCCGGGGTTGATCCCTGGCCAGGTAACTAGCTCCCGCAGGCCACAACTAAAGACCCCACGTGTTACAATGAACACTGAAGATCCCATGTGCTGCAACTAAGACCAGGCACAGCCAAACAAACAAATATTGGAAACCAGTAACAGTCAATGTCACTGAGTTTCTCCTAGGGGACAGGCGGTGTTCTAAGGACTTTGGTGTAATGCTTAATTTTCACAGTCACTCTAATAGGTAGGCATTTTGTGGATGATAACATTGAGTCACAGGGAGGTTAAATGACTTGACTGAGGTCACACAGCTGTGAAGAGATGGAGCTGGGGTTGGCAACTCTGGGATCATACTCTCATGTGGCAATTACTGGCGGAGTAGGGGCTCTCTCCTTGAGACTGAGTGCGTATTCACACAATACCCACCCTGCCTCTTCATTTACTGATACTACTTGTCTAGCCTCTGCAGGTATCTGAGTTTGAGAACTCTGACATGGATCACCACTCCTTTAGAAGTCTTGGGATTCTGGGGAATTTTAATGGGGTTGGTAATAAGAATGGATGCCTCCTCCGAACCTACCCAGGGAATAGAGTTTTATTTGTCCTGGATCCCACGCTGGGCTGGATTTATAAACACAGAATCCTGGGGCCAAATTTACCCTCAATGTAGGCCACAGCATCTAATTTGAGCTTAACTTAGGAACTGTGTGTGCAATTACCCAGTGAGGTGATGGGTGATGGACATGTTCAAGATGGGATCTGGAAGCACTGGACCAAATAATTTCCTTTTTTTTCTTTCCTGCCACAAGAAACAATGTTCTTCCCCACTGACTGTACTGGTGGATTCAATGCTTCCTTTGATTCCTGGAGACCACAGTGAAGTTGTGGCTCAAAGACCAGCCAGCAAGAGACAATGAACCTCAAGGCCTGCACCACAGTTATTCCTGTGTGATGTGGGGTTATTTCCCCAGGCATTCTGGGCCTAGTAACATAAAGAGCTGGAAGTGTTCCCCAAAGATGTTTGAGTCTATGCTATCAATGGGGGCTCTGGGACCAGGTCGATTTCATTTCCATACAAGTGATGGTATATAGACAGCATCATGGACTCAATGGACATAAATATGAGCAAACTCTGGGAGATCAAGCCAGTCCATCCTAAAAGAAATCAGTCCTGAGTATTCACTGGAAGGACTGATGCTGAAGCTCCAATACTCTGGCCACCTGATGCAAAGAACTGATTCATTAGAAAAGATCCCAATGCTGGGCAAGACTGAAAGCGGGAGGAGAAGGGGATGACAAAGGATGAGATGGTTGGATGGCATCACCAACTCGATGGACATGAGTTTGTTGAGCAAGCTCCAGGAGTTGGTGATGGACATGGAAGCCTGGTGTGCTGAAGTCCATGGGGTCACAAAGAGTCGGACCCGACTGAGCGACTGAACTGGGAGATAGTGGAAGACAGAGGAGCCCAGTGTGCTGCAGTCCATGGGGTTGCAGAGTCGGACATGGCTTAGCAACTGAACAACGAGTGATGGTAATTGCCTTTAACTGTGCATTTACTACGTATGACGTATTTTACACACATCATCTCGTTCAAAACACACTACAGTATAACACACACAAATTGAGACTCAGAGGAGTTAAGTGGTTTCCCCCAAAATCACACGGCTAGCAAGTGGCTGCTGCTGCAGCTGCTGCTAAGTCGCTTCAGTCGTGTCCTACTCTGTGTGACCCCGTAGACGGCAGCCCACCAGGCTCCCCTGTCCCTGGGATTCTCCAGGCAAGAACACTGGAGTGGGTTGCCATTTCCTTCTCCAAAGCATGAAAGTGAAAAGTGAAAGTGAAGTCACTCAGTCGTGTCTGACTTTTGGCGACCCCATGGACTGCAGCTTACCAGGCTCCTCCGTCCATGGGATTTTCCAGGCAAGAGTGCTGGCGTGAGGTGCCATTGCAGAGCTGGTCAAAACCCACGAAAGCAGACTCTCTGGGAGGCAGAGGACTTCCCACTAGAAGGCTGGACAACGTCTTGGTGTGGGCCACAGAATTTGCCCAGGGAGGGAGGGAACTGGTCAACCAGATCCCCTCTAATTCTAACATTCCATGAGTTTAAAGACCTGTTAGAATGGGCGCAAGGCCACTTTGGCTACTTCAGGGCTCTCTTTCCAGGCCTTCACCTACGAAACATCAGACACTGTATCACTGAGCTAACCTGGACCAAAACAAATGAGGGAAGAACTCACAGAACCAAAGAATAACCACACAACGGATTCCATGAACGAAGAGGGCTTTGACACGCTGGGGCTCCGGGCAGCAGTGCAAACAGTGCGCTTCGGGTCTGGTGGCAGCGGTGCATCGGCTCCACCTACCTCCACCCCGCGTTCACTGCGCTTAAGAGCTAGAGTCCTAGGGGACAGAGGTCCAGGCTGGGTCACGTGCCTGCTTCCCAGCCAAGAGAGGAGGGGGCATTTTGACTGGCAGCTCCCAAAGAACAGCGTTCAGTGTGTGTGTGTGTGTGGGGCGGGGGGTGGGAACAGGTCCCTGTGTAAAAATGAAGGTGATAGCAGCAGATGAAGAGGAAAGGAGACCAGCCAGGCAAAACTCAGCAGAGTCCGCTGCAGAGGTTATCCTGGGGCTGGACAGGGTGCCGTGCGGTCCAGGGCAGCTATTTCAGGAGCTAGGATAGTGACGGTTGGTTCTCCCCATCTGAAGAATGGCCATAATAGAGTGACCTCACTCTTGCCACTTAAAACCCTTCACCGAACCCCACTCCACCAAGGAGTGCTGGTATTTTGACTCCTGCCCGGATGCTGTCCTGGGAAACACAGCTGTGCCTGTCACCTGGACCTTCCCTTCTCGCTTTGTTTACCAAACCTCTCGATGAGATGCAGGAGAAGGATCATTAACACTGGACATGTGGGGGCTGTAATTACACAAGTACAGAAACTCCTCCTCCCACGTTCCCTGCATCACTGAGTACCCATCTTACCCCCCGTCAGGCTTCATTGTGCGTGGAGAATAAAGAGGCCTTGGGATCACATGGTAATAATGCTGCAGAGCCGAGGGGAGCGTGGGGACCGCGTTCTTGGCCACACCCCACCTCTCCCGTGTGGAGTCTTTTGTTTCCGTCAATTGCACCTTCCCCCTGAGCACTCAGAGCTCAGGTTCTAAGCCAGTGGTCCCCAACCTTTTTGGCACCAGACCTGGTTTTGTGGAAGACAGTTTTCCCACAGATCGCGGGGTGACGGGGACGTGGGGATGGGTTTGTGATGACTCAAGGGCATTGTTCATTTTCTATTATTATTACATTGTGATATATAATGAAACGATTATACAGCTCACCATAATGCAGAATCAGTGGGAGCCCTGAGTGTGCTTTCCTGCAACTAGCTGGTCCCCTTGGGGAGAAGCGACGGGAGACAGTGACACCGGAAGTGTGGGAAGCAGCTCTAAATACAGACGAAGCTTCGCTCGCTCGCCTGGTGCTCATTTCCTGCTCTCTGGTCCGGTTCCTAACGGGCCGCTGGTCCCGATCCATGACCCTGGGGAGTGGGGACCCCTGCTCTAAGTCCGTGACTCTCTTCCTGGGCCACAGGTTGAAAATATGCTGGGGGAGCGTGAGATCCTGAGATCTGGGGCCCCACCTCCCAGGGATTCTGATTCAGTTGGTCTGTGGTCGTCTTTGGGCATTGGCATGTTTAAAAGTCTTCTCATGTGATTATAATGTGAAGCTAGAAACGAGAACTCCTGACAGGGTATGGGCTGGTACTTTAGTTCTCCCCTAGGAAAGGGCACATCCTAGCCTTGTCCTGGGCCTTTGGAAATATTTCCCAGGGCTGAAGCATGTAGAGCCAGATATCCCTGGGTTCAAATCCCAGATCTTCCTCTCACTAGCTGTGTGTCTTTGGGCAAGCGTCTTAACCTCTCTGAGATGCAGCTTCTTCATCTATAAAGTAGGATTAGTAATAGAACCTTCCTTAACAGGGTGGTAGGAGTATGAGCGAATGTGGAGAAAGTGCGTGGCACGATGCCTGATATAAGCCCCCCATAAACGCTGGTTCTGTTGTCATCATCATTATTCTTATTGTCTGGCATTTCCTCACATGTAAAGCCTCAAAATAGGTCTTTATGATAGGCTATAATATAGGCATTACTATTCCCTCCACTTCCCATATCAAGAAATCAAGACTCAGAGAGGTTAAGGAACTTGCCTAGGGACACACAGCTTGTGCAGGACAAAGTCTTTTGCAGCCTGCTCCAGGGTTCTGGCCTGTCCTCCCCTGCTTTTAGCTCCTGGGAATCAGGCTGTAACCTCCGGATAATCCCCTATTCCCACTCTGGGAAAAGGAGAAGGTGGCCACTTTGCAGGCCCTCCTTCCTTCTCGTCTCTTTCCAGCTGGAGGAGAAACGTGCCAGTTAGAGACATTCCCAGTGGCCGCTGCTCCATGCGGTTGTGCAGAAACGGCTTGATCAACGTGATGGTCTCTCCTCTCCATTAAGTTAATAGATATTCACAGGCAGGCTCGATCCTCACCAGTGCGCAGCCTGAGTGTGTATGAGACCTCACAAGAGCACCGCGGGGACGGCCCAGAAGTGCTCCCCAAAGCCCGAGGGCTGTCAGGCTTCGCCAGTCTCTCTTTTAAGCGAAGAACAGAAACCCCATGCCATTTCAGTAACAGGGCTGAAGGGCCCTTTCAGGTTCGAGAAGAACATCGGGAGGGCTCCCAGCCTTCTTCAAAGGGCGCTTGCATCATTTTGCTCGCAGGGAAATTAAGGGAGTCGGAATGACAGAGAAACAAAACCCTTAGCGGATGGAAAGAGCTGAAGAGGCTGAGAAAGGATGTCATTAATGATTAGGTGGTGGGAGAAGCCGGGGGCCGAGAGGGCCTTGACCCCTGCTACTGGGGGAGAAACAGGGATGATGTTGAGCAAGGGGCTGAAACAGATGGATTTTTAAAAACTGAAGCACAGTTGAGGTACAATATTATATAAGTTATGGGTCTATAACATATCAAGTCACTTTTTAAAGGCTATATACTCCATTTGTTATTAGAATACATTGGCTGTATTCCTGCAGATGGATCTCGAGGACTATGACATTGATGATGATGGTGAGTTCATATGGAGAGCCATTCTGTGCTGGGCATTATGTAAGTTCTTTATAAGTACCATCCCACTGAATCCCCTAGACCTGCACCATTCAGTATGGCAGCCACTAGCCACACGTGGCTTTTGAGATTTAGGTTTATATTAACTAAGACTAAAATTAAGTTCTGCAGTGACATCAGCCACCTTGCAGGTTTTCCGTAGCCTCGTGTGGCTAGTGGCTGCCAGACTGGACAGTGAAGATACAGGACGTTCTTGCCATTGCAGGGCATTCTCCTGGATAGTGCTGGTCCAGACCCTACACACTCAAGGTGTGGCTCCTCAGTATTAGCTAGGAGCTTGTTAGAATGACAGAATCTCAGCCCTTCCTGTGGCTCCACTGAAACACCAGTTGGGAAAGTTTGGGAGCACTGATTCTTCAAATATATTTTTTTCTGCCTCAGTTTCTCTCTCTTTTCTTCTGGGACCCTGACTACCCTTATTTTAGACCTTCTGATTTTTGTTCCTTGGACCAACCCCCATCCCCCCCACCAGATGTGTATAAGAGACAGATGCTGTCCTGGGAAACACAGCTGTGCCTGTCACCTGGACCTTCCCTTCTCGCTTTGTTTACCAAACCTCTCGATGAGATGCAGGAGAAGGATCATTAACACTGGACATGTGGGGGCTGTAATTACACAAGTACAGAAACTCCTCCTCCCACGTTCCCTGCATCACTGAGTACCCATCTTAACCCTGTCAGGCTTCATTGTGCGTGGAGAATAAAGAGGCCTTGGGATCACATGGTAATAATGCTGCAGAGCCGAGGGGAGCGTGGGGACCGCGTTCTTGGCCACACCCCACCTCTCCCGTGTGGAGTCTTTTGTTTCCGTCAATTGCACCTTCCCCCTGAGCACTCAGAGCTCAGGTTCTAAGCCAGTGGTCCCCAACCTTTTTGGCACCAGACCTGGTTTTGTGGAAGACAGTTTTCCCACAGATCGCGGGGTGACGGGGGCGTGGGGATGGGTTTGTGATGACTCAAGGGCATTGTTCATTTTCTATTATTATTACATTGTGATATATAATGAAACGATTATACAGCTCACCATAATGCAGAATCAGTGGGAGCCCTGAGCGTGCTTTCCTGCAACTAGCTGGTCCCCTTGGGGAGAAGCGACGGGAGACAGTGACACCGGAAGTGTGGGAAGCAGCTCTAAATACAGACGAAGCTTCGCTCGCTCGCCTGGTGCTCATTTCCTGCTCTCTGGTCCGGTTCCTAACAGGCCGCTGGTCCCGATCCATGACCCTGGGGAGTGGGGACCCGAGTGGGGACCCCTGCTCTAAGTCCGTGACTCTCTTCCTGGGCCACAGGTTGAAAATATGCTGGGGGAG
>SJYX01018744.1:10216-41444 GCA_006410675.1 Oreotragus oreotragus | reverse complement strand
ATGACCAACCTAAATAGCATATTCAAAAGCCTGTCTCTTTATACACATCTAGATGTGTATAAGAGACAGCCTCAGGAATGGTTCATTTCTATAGATCTATCTTCAAATCCCCTTCCTTTGTGTATTCCAGCTCTGAATTTCATTTGGTTCCTTTTTGTATTTCCTATTTCTCTGTTGAGATTCCCTGTCTTTTCATTCATTAAAAGCATATTTAAAAACAAAACATAATCAGACAGTGTTATAGCAGTTTTAAATCCTTATTTCATAGGTGCATCATCTCGGGGTTGGCTTCTATTGATTGCCTTTCTCCTTAAAAATGGGTCACATCTCCCTGGTTCTCTACTTGTTGAGTAATTCTGAAGTTTATCCTGGATGCTGTGGATTTTTATTTTAATGGAAGATTATGGGTTATGTTATTGATAAATTCCTCCAAAGAGTGTTGATCTCTTGTTTTAGTGGGCAATTACAGTTTGCTGTAAAGACAACAAACTCTGTCTTATCTACATGAGCAGCAGCTGAAATCTTAGTTGTAGTTTAATATTTAATAAGCTGTAAGTGCGGGGCTTTCCCGGCAGCTCAGTCAGAAAAGAACTTGCCTGCAGTGGAGGAGACATGGCTTTGATTCCTGGGTTGGGAAGATACCCTGGATGAGGTAGTGACAACCCACTCCAGTATCCTTCCTGGAGAATCCCCATGGACAAAGGAGTCTGGTGGGCTACAATCCATGGGGTTGCAAAGAGTTGGACATAACCACAGAGCTGGTCACGACTTAGCGACCAAACCACTACCTCCACCACCAAGCTGTAAGCACTAGGCGTGCGTTGCCTAGGGGTCAACCAGAGATTTGGACTAAGCCTATGCCCAAGCCAGAATTCTGGGGTACCCCTTCTCTGTTCTCTCTTTACGAGGATAATCCCTTGTTATGACTGTGGTTGCCAAATTTTGGCAAGATTTCCTAAGTGTTCCAACTGTCCTATGCTGAGCCACAGCTGTGCCTGAGTCTGGACCCTCAGACCAGAATTCTGTGCTAGTTCCTTCCTCTAAGATTTGAAATTCCCACCTAGATCTATCTATCTGTTCCTCACCACCCTGACTCTCTAGAGACCTAAAGTAATCCCTTTCTGTATTTTGCGCAGCATTGTTATACGTGGCTTGGTTAGTTTGTCAGGCTCTAACTTTACCACATGAGAAAACAGAGCCCTGGGCTTCCTGAATCAGAATCTTCATCTTAGCAAGACCCCCAAATGATTCCAGTGTAGCAGAGAGGCGCTAAACCACCCTAAGAGGGAGGGACTTCTCTTTCTTATTCTCATTTTACAGATGGGGAAACTGAGGCTTAAGAAGGTTTCTTAAAATGTTTGAGGTCAGGACTTCCCTGGTGGTCCAGGGATTTTGTGCTCCCAGCGCAGGAGGCCTGAGTTTGATCCCTGGTCCGGGAACTAGATCCCACATGCTGCAACTAAGACCCAGGGCAGCCAAATAAATACATAGGTTAAAAATGGCAGAGGTCACAGGGTGACCTCTGAGGAAGGAGATACAGGATTCAAAGCCATCAGGAGTCTGACTCCAGAGCATAACCAAAAGGCTGTAGTTTGTCTCCTCCCTAGCAACAGCGGGCCTTGATCTACACTGAAGTGTGGTAGCAATCGGAAGAGGAGAGAGGCAACGAGACAGCTGTACATTTCTGCCTTTGGTCATGTACCGGGAGACGGATGACCCAACACAAGTTGGAACTGGATGGATCCCATTCACTCATCAATCTTTGCCTGGTCCTGGATCATTGCGATTTAATATTTGAGTCCCCAGATCTGGGTATATCAGTCTTGAGAGCCTTGTACTTTGAAAACTTTGAGTTGGAGACCTACTTCATTTTTTCAGTTGATGCAAGTGACTTGCTCATCATACAAAGCAGAACATCAGGTTAATTGAACTTGAAAATTAAACTACATTCTTATCATTTCAAGCAGAGGAACCAGAGATCAAATTGCCAACATCCGCTGGATCATGGGAAAAGCAAAGAGAGTTCCAGAAAAATATCTACTTCTGCTTTACTGACTATGCCAAAGCCTCTGACCGTGTGGATCACAATATACTGTGGAAAATTCTGAGAGAGATGGGAATACCAGACCATCTGACCTGCCTCCTGAGAAATCTGTAGGCAGGTCAGGAAGCAACAGTTAGAACTGGACATGGAACAACAGACTGGTTCCAAACAGGAAAAGGAGTACGTCAAGGCTGTATATTGTCACCCTGCTTGTTTAGTTTATATGCAGAGTACATCATGAGAAACGCTGGACTGGAAGAAGCACAACCTGAAATCAAGATTGCTGGGAGAAATATCAATAACCTCAGATATGCAGATGACACCACCCTTATGGCAGAAAGTGAAGAGGAACTAAAAAGCCTCTTGATGAAAGTGAAAGAGGAGAGCGAAAAAGTTGGCTTAAAGCTCAACATTCAGAAAACGAAGATCATGGCATCTGGTCCCATCACTTCATGGGAAATAGATGGGGAAACAGTGGAAACAGTGTCAGACTTTATTTTTNATCAATAACCTCAGATATGCAGATGACACCACCCTTATGGCAGAAAGTGAAGAGGAACTAAAAAGCCTCTTGATGAAAGTGAAAGAGGAGAGCGAAAAAGTTGGCTTAAAGCTCAACATTCAGAAAATGAAGATCATAGCATCTGGTCCCATCACTTCATGGGAAATAGATAGGAAACAGTGGAAACAGTGTCAGACTTTTTTGGGGCTCCAAAATCACTGCAGATGGTCATTGCAGCCATGAAATTAAAAGACGCTTATTCCTTAGAAGGAAAGTTATGACTAACCTAGACAGCATATTCAAAAGCAGAAACATTACTTTGACAACAAAGGTCCATCTGGTCAAGGCTATGGTTTCCAGTGGTCATGTATGGATATGAGAGTTGGACTGTGAAGAAAGCTGAGCGCTGAAGAATTGATGCTGTTGAACTGTGGTGTTGGAGAAGACTCTTGAGAGTCCCTTGGACTGCAAGGAGATCCAACAAGTCCATTCTGAAGGAGATCAGCCCTGGGATTTCTTTGGAAGGAATGATGCTATAGCTGAAACTCCAGTACTTTGGCCACCTCACGGGAAGAGTTGACTCATTGGAAAAGACTCTGATGCTGGGAGGGATTGGGGGCAGGAGGAGAAGGGGACGACCGAGGATGAAATGGCTGGATGGCATCACCGACTCGATGGACATGAGTTTGAGTGAATTCCGCGAGTTGGTGATGGACAGGGTGGCCTGGCGGGCTGCAGTTCATGGGGTCACAAAGAGTCAGACACGACTGAGCGACTGAACTGAACTGATCACTCCTTTGTGTGTTTAATTAGGTCTCTGTAGCCTCTTCACTGTGTCTCACAGAGTGTGCTAGGTGAGGTATCTAAGAAAGTCAGGCTGTGCCAGAATTTCAAGTCATCTGCCCCTATAAAGGGGCTCAGTGAAAAACCCGTGAACACAGATACTCTGCCCATCACCTGCTCCCAGACCCATCAGCAATGCAATTGTCACCACCCTGACTGACATCCTTGGAAATTCATCACCATGTCACATTTGGCAGTTGAATCAACAGGCACCTTTTATTTATTTATGAGCTGAGCACTGGGGAGCAGTGAAGCTCCATCCCCAGATCTATAGGACTGTTGATTTTGAGAGAGAGGCATATTTATTCAAAACCATCCTCAGCTGCGTGAGACCTTTACATATTTGCAAGTAAATAGACTGGGATTATGCATGCTTCCTGTGCAGATGCCCATTCACTGCCTTCCCTAAAGGCTGTGGGCAGCTCCACCAGGGAGAAGGTTTCAGCCAGTCAGAAGAGCAGCATTCATCACCAGGTGATTTGTTTACTGCCTTTCACCTGAAGGACTCTCAGCTGCATTGTAAAAGAATCGCTAATCTGCCAGAAAAAAAATGTGGCCACCTTCCTGCTTCTGCTCAGGAGACAAGTCCCTAGGAGGCAGCACCAGAGGTTGGGCAGGGAGAGAATTCAGTACCTACCCCAGAAACAACATCACAGAGGACCACCCAGGCCTGACTTGACCATCAACCCAGCTTCCTCAGGGCTGTGTGCTCCCAACTCAGAGGAGACCCCAAATCTAAAGTGTTTCCTCTTGATTCCCCAAAGCATCACAGGATGTCTTTCTTCACTCTGTGGCTCTTAAAAGGGGGTGGGGCCAAGTTAATGAGATTTGAGTGCCTGAAATGCTATGAAGGATGCTTAAAATCAGATTGTGCAGCCTGAGAACATTCAAAGTGCTTTTGGCCTATGCTTTTCTTCCCTTTATCTCTTTAGGGAGGGCTTTTATAGTTCTCTTAAGGATTAAGTAAACTAGTTAAAATCTAAGCCATATTTTCAGACAAATCAAAGCTGCTGGATTGTTTGAAGAAGTCTGCCAGACTGGTAGAGAAGGGGAAAGCATGACAGTGTGACAGAGGTACCCCCAAAGCTTGGAGGGCCTGGTTTCACCACAGATGTTTGCAGGCCCACCCCCATTAGCCCCTCTAAACACTAGGAAGAGAGGTGGGGGATCTAAGATATAGGTGGGCTTTAAATAGGAGACATTCTTCAGATATCTGATCTGTGGTTAACAATTTGAAGCTTTGCTCTTGTCCAGCAAACAGCAAAACCATGACTCATTAAAATGGAGTATAAAGTAGAGGTAGGCTGCCCAGGATCCTGTGTGACCCTGAGCACACTGGAAAACAGCACCGAGGCCCAATATTTTTCAAAGAGAAGAGAAATGCAGGGCGGGACAGAGACTTGCAAACTCTGCCTCTTGCTCTTCAAAGCCCAAGATTTACAGCCCAAATTTCAGTCCAAGACTTACTGGTGGGAAAGGTGTTGGCTGTTGGGTGGGTATAGTTGTTCTGTTGTAATAACCTTTCCTACACTGTTAGTGTGAACTAAAAGCAGCACATGAGTGATGTGGGTAATGCTGACAAGCATGATGCAGGCTTCTAGTACTTTGTCTTAGAGATGTCATTCTCTCCTCTGCTCTAACCTCCACTGCTCCACTATTGATCCTTTCCCAGGCACAATCTCTGCTTGGACCATGAGCCCAGAGCATAATTGATACATCTACCCACTCTGCCTGAGAAGAAGAGGGGCCTCCTTCCTTCCGTACCACTCGCACCTCTGCTCAATAAGCTACTTAAGTGGCACTTAGTTATAAGTGTCTGTGGTCAGAGGCTGTCACATAAACTTAAGGGTACAGATGTCACACTCTGCATTTTCACAGGGCCATTTTAAAATGGTGCAAAAATCTGCAAAAGCAAAATATTTTGAAGATGGGTCACAAATAACGCAAATGTTAAGGCACTTTTTGTAAATATAATTAACTCGAGGACCCTCTAAAAAGTGCATGTGAGACACAGGCATTTGAGGGTTGTTGTTGTTTTTTTTTTTTTCCTTATTTTTTTTGTAACAGAAAAACATGCAAACTAATTATCATGAGGTTTTCCACACTGTGACATTCCCAGAGAATAGTTAACATTACTTAAAGTTGCTTATGATCCCTACAAAGGCAAGGTCAAAAGAGTTGATTCAATAACAAAGGAGTTTCAGAAAGAGTAGGTTGCCACATCTTAGGATCGTTGTTCTACCTAAAAATAAATAAGTAAGAGATGGTGTGATTTAGAGGACAAAGCACTCTAAGTTGAGGCACTTTTATCCTCACTAAACTCTGGATCCACTTCGTGTAAAAAAATAAATAAATACAAAAAAAAAAAAAAACCAATTTGAAGCTTTGCTCTTGTCCAGCAAACAGCAAAACCATGACTCATTAAAATGGAGTATAAAGTAGAGGTAGGCTGCCCAGGATCCTGTGTGACCCTGAGCACACTGGAAAACAGCACCGAGGCCCAATATTTTTCAAAGAGAAGAGAAATGCAGGGCGGGACAGAGACTTGCAAACTCTGCCTCTTGCTCTTCAAAGCCCAAGATTTACAGCCCAAATTTCAGTCCAAGACTTACTGGTGGGAAAGGTGTTGGCTGTTGGGTGGGTGTAGTTGTTCTGTTGTAATAACCTTTCCTACACTGTTAGTGTGAACTAAAAGCAGCACATGAGTGATGTGGGTAATGCTGACAAGCATGATGCAGGCTTCTAGTACTTTGTCTTAGAGATGTCATTCTCTCCTCTGCTCTAACCTCCACTGCTCCACTATTGATCCTTTCCCAGGCACAATCTCTGCTTGGACCATGAGCCCAGAGCATAATTGATACATCTACCCACTCTGCCTGAGAAGAAGAGGGGCCTCCTTCCTTCCGTACCACTCGCACCTCTGCTCAATAAGCTACTTAAGTGGCACTTAGTTATAAGTGTCTGTGGTCAGAGGCTGTCACATAAACTTAAGGGTACAGATGTCACACTCTGCATTTTCACAGGGCCATTTTAAAATGGTGCAAAAATCTGCAAAAGCAAAATATTTTGAAGATGGGTCACAAATAACGCAAATGTTAAGGCACTTTTTGTAAATATAATTAACTCGAGGACCCTCTAAAAAGTGCATGTGAGACACAGGCATTTGAGGGTTGTTGTTGTTTTTTTTTTTTTCCTTATTTTTTTTGTAACAGAAAAACATGCAAACTAATTATCATGAGGTTTTCCACACTGTGACATTCCCAGAGAATAGTTAACATTACTTAAAGTTGCTTATGATCCCTACAAAGGCAAGGTCAAAAGAGTTGATTCAATAACAAAGGAGTTTCAGAAAGAGTAGGTTGCCACATCTTAGGATCGTTGTTCTACCTAAAAATAAATAAGTAAGAGATGGTGTGATTTAGAGGACAAAGCACTCTAAGTTGAGGCACTTTTATCCTCACTAAACTCTGGATCCACTCGACCCCGGCCATTGGCTTTAGTTTATTCATCCAATATTGAGGAAGTTGTGCCAGAATATTATTTGAAGAGCAGAGCATTAGGAAAAGAGATTTTTAAGAAGGTAAACTCTAAGGAATGAGCAGCAATGGCTGGAGATGTATCAATTTTGCTTTTGTATTCTCTGGGCACCTGCATGAGACCCATTTCTTGGCAGTTGTTGCCGAAAACTAGAAAGCTCTGACTTGACTTGGTAGCCATGGGCATACTGTGAGCAGTGCCCCAGAGCAACAAGAGTTAGATGTCTGAATATGGGTAGAGATGGCCAAGACACAGAGAAGCTCTGGCCAGCAACAGCAGATGGGTCTTATCACCTGATTGGTCATCACTGCTACTGCTATGAGTTGCTCTGGGAGGATGGCTAACATGCAAGCAAAAGGGACAACTTATTGGCTGTTTCACTGAATGTTTGGTAAGCATTTGTGGGTCTTTTAAGGAGGATATTGAGATAAATAAGTTACTGCCTTACCCTTGAGTTGGTCCCAATCTGCAAAGGAAGGCAGACACACATGTAAGCAATTACACAGAGACAATAAAGTATGACACTGTCTCCTGCATAGAACTTACGAGTGATGGAAAATCATCACTCTGTGTGGAAAGAGTTTGAAGATAGATGACGCTGGTATGGGCTGATGAGTCAGACTTTGATTTTGTGTAAAGGAGGGGAACACAGAATATGAGAGCTCTGCATTTATATACAATTGCTCTGGCAGTGTCTACAATGGTTTGATACAAGGAATAAATATTTGACAGAGGCAGGACTGGTAGGAGGCTATGGTTAATACAGCAGACAGGGAAAAAGCAGTGGCAAGTATGGTGACAGTTTGGAAGGAATAAAGAGGTGGGTGCCAGAATCTTTAAGAAAGGTAATTCTGCAAGAACTTGGGGAGTTCTATAGCTGATCTTTAAGGAAAACTTCGATAACTATGTTTTCAGCACAGACTGGGGATATGCAAGGGGAGGTATCCAATAGGAAACTGGACCAAGGGAATAAAGCTCAGGAAGATGGCCTGTTTTGAAGATGAGGATTTTGGAGCCCTCAGTCTACAGGCATTGTTTGCAACTCTGGAAATCAAACAACATGCCTTGCTCATGGCAAGTCCTAAAGCCCAACACTGGAACAGCAGCTCCAGGAATTCAAGTCCCTGCTCTTCCTTCTTCCTGTTACATGTAAACTAAAACTCTGGGCCCCATGGGTAGACAGAACCATATTCTCCTCAAAGCTACCCATATCCTAGTCTACAGAACCTGTGTTAGATTATGCACAAAGGGTAATTAAGGTTGCTACTCAGCTGACCTTAAAACAGAGAGATTATCCTGAATTAGTTGAGTGACCCTAATATAATTCCAAGGATCTTTATAAGTGGAAGAAAGAAACAGATCAGGTCAGAACCAGAGAGATGTCACTGTAAAGACTTAGCCAAAACTCAGTGACTTTGAAAAGGGAGGAAGGGACCAGAAGTCAAGAAATGCAAGTGGCCTCTAGAAACTAGAAAAGGAGAAAAAAAAAGAAGTTCTCCCATGGAGCCTCCGGAAGAAACTCAACCCCACCAACATCATGGCTCAGTGAGATTCAGTCAGGACTGCCGACCTCTAGAACTCTGACTCTTTCTCACCTTTTTTCCCTAGGCCTTACTGTCTTTCCACACCTCTTTCTTTCCTTTTTTTAAACAATCTTATTTGGGTATAGTTGATTTACAAGGTCATGTTAATTTCAGGTGTACAGCAAAGTGAATCAGTTACACGTGTACATAAATCCACTCTTTCACATTCCCCAACCATCAAGGCCGCTCTCATTCCCTTCCATCCCCTCCACCCTCATCTTTACCTCCAAGGCCCAACAAGATGCCACCACCCACTGGACCCCTTCCTGAGCCTTAGGGGCTCTTCCACTTCTCCAGACCCCTCATGGACGCTGCACTCCCCTCATCTGGGACTTTGTGTGACTGGCTGCTAATGCAATTTGTTGGCCAGGATCCTTTGCCCAACTGCACAGTTCAGAATGCCCTAAAGGATTTCCTTTGCTTCTTCGACCCTGATCTTCTCCCAGTCTTCATCTGATCAACCGTCAACCCCTCATCCCCAACACACACACACAAGGCAATGTATCTACCAGGCCACACAGCACAAGACCAGCCACACCAGTGTAAGCTTGTTCTACATTTGATTGATACATACGAAAGAGAAGTAGTGGTGGTCGTGAGTTCAGTTCAGTCACTCACCTGTGTCTGACATTCTGTGACCCCATGGACTGCAGCATCCCAGGCTTCCCTGTCCATCACCAACTCCCAGAGCTTGCTCAGACTCTCGCCCACACAGATGGTGATGCCATCCAAGCATCTCATCCTCTGTCATCCCCTTCTCCTCCCGCCTTCAATCTTTCCCAGCATCAGGGTCTTTTCCAGTGATTCAGTTCTTCACATCAGGTGGCCAAAGGATTGGAGTTTCAGCTTCAGCATCAGTCCTTCCAGTGAATATTCAGGACTAACTTCCTTTAGGATGGACTGGCTGGATCTCCTTGCAGTCCAAGGGACTCTCAAGAGTCTTCTCCAACACCACAGTTCAGAAGCATCAATTCTTCGGTGCTCAGTTTTCTTCATGTTCCAACTCTCACACCCATACATGACCACTGGAAAAACCATAGCTTTGACTCGACAGTGGTAGTGCACCTAATCCCAAAACGAGGGGAAGGAGCTGGGGTTGCAGTATACATATTTCTGCAGTATGTGGTAAAATTCTCCTGCTTCTAACGCCTGGACTCTAAGAAAGCTGCCGCTGCTCCTGCCCTACACAGAAATCTCTTTCAGGTTTTGCTGCAGAATGATCACATGAGCAGCAAACTCTAACACTCATCTGCCACCAGACCCAGAGCAGTTAACGCATGGGGCTCCCGAGCCTGCGCCTCTTCACTTCTCAGCCACAGTCCTGGTCCTTCCCGCTAAGCTGCCTCTCAATGATATGTGACATAAACTTCCAGGTCCTTGGTTCCCTGTTTAACAGCAAAACAAATAAAGGTCTTAATTGTTCATAAAAGACCTAGAAGGCTTTGGAAGGAAAAGCTAAGGAAACAGAAAGAGTCAGGCTACCCTGGCTTTCCTTGTCAGGAAAAAGAGCCACACGCTCGTCGCAGCTGACCCCTGATTTTTCCTTTATCTTTCTTACCTTTTCATTTTGCTGGTTATAGCTGCAGGGGTGACAGAACAGAGAATACCACTTAGTGAGCTGTTATTGGCCTGAAACTGTCTTATTGCTTTGTGGAAAGAAATTGCAAGAAGAATTTTTAGATATTGATATCTGTTTGTCAGAGAAAGTACAGTCATTCATAGAGGGTTTCTGACAGGCCAATTTTGCAGAGATTCACCCACCTGGGATCTGCACTTTCTTATTTTCAGATGTCTGGCTTCACCCAGATTCACAAGAAGGGCCTGGAATCTTTGACCATCTTCTCCTGCAGACCTGCCCTGCCCCAATTTGGGGACACTATGGCCACTGGCTCTAGGTTCGTGTAATCACTCATTCTCCCATTTATCTCATTTGTAAATGGGAACTTGGCTGATTTTATTATTCTGCATTATTAAGCATCGTGTTTCCAGATGGTCCGCAGAGCAGGTCTGAGCTGGGAGTGTGTGTCGTCAGGCCTCAGCTAATCTATCACTGGGGGCACATGTTCTGCAGGCGTCACATTCAATAACTGGTCTGTGTTTTTCCAAATGGATTTACATTTTTATGTGCGACTGATGACTTCTCTGGAGACACATACTATGAACGTCTGGCTCACTATTATTACATGTACAAGTCATAAAGCTATGTAATAAGACTCATAAAAACATGCAAATAGTCCTTTTCCAGGGAGGAAAGGAACATGATCAGCCCTAAAATCAGAAGCTTTGCAAAGCTGATTGCTCTGCTGGGAAATGATAGGAAGAAGATGAAACTTCCTCTGGGATGTCCATTCCTAAACAGTAGATAGATAGATAGGCAGATGGATAGATAATGTTAGATAGATAGACAGATAGACAGACAGACAAGACAGATAAAGCCCAATAACTCCAGAATTTTGTGAGGCTAGGAAGCCATCTCCAGCAGTCAGGAGAAAAGGGGGGAGGATCCTGTATTGTCCTGCTCCAGTCTGGAATGGCCTCTTGCCCCCCATCATGGAGCCCTGTGGAAACCTCACCACTCATACTCTCCACCTCAGGAATTCAATCTGGAGGCCCAGGTCTCCGCTGACAATTCTTTCTTTCAGTCCTCCAGCCCACAGTGGCCCTGCCCCACTAAGCCTTCTGACTTATCACACTTAGCTCTTGGTTTTATAATCACCCTATGTTCTTCTTGGTGAGGTCACATGACTATTTCCTCAAACAGATTTCAAGCTCTTCAAGAACACACACTTCTTCCTCACCGCCCCCTGCCCCCCACCACCATCAAACACCCTGCATCCTCCAGTGTTCATCCAAGAGTTGCTACCATCAGCAGACACTCAGTAAGAGTGGCACGCTTTAGGTGTTCAGAGGATGTTCACAATGGAGCCTCTGCAGCACTTCATGCCACCCTCAATCCATTCTTCACACTGTAGATACGGTAAATTTTTAAATGCAAATCTGATCACATCAGCCCCCAGTCTAATAGCTTCGCCTGGCAAAGCTCTCCTAAGTCCTGTTGAGCCTAGCTCCTGCTCCTCCCAGCTCACTTTTTAGATCTCTCTGTCGCAGCTATCCCTGCTCCAAACACACAGAGCTGTTTCACTTCCCCACACGCCAGGATTCCTCCTGCTTCAGACAAGTTAGTCAAGCTATTCCTTCTGTCCCTCTTCTTTGAATAGTTAGCATCTACCAAGTGATCTACCCATCATTCTACTCTCAATTATCAAATGCCCCTTCTCTCTGGAGTTCTTCCCTGATCCTCTAAGTCACTTTAAACCCTTCTATTCTGCATTTACACAGCACCTGCTCTTTCTCCTTTGTACAGTTATTAATTATATAGCTATTTAAGTAATTTCTATTGGCCTTTGGAAACTGTCCCATAATGACAGGGAGTCGAGCTTATTTAGCACAGCAGCCGAAAGCTTAGTATAGATTCTGAAATGCAATAAGGTCTCTATGAACATTTTGAAAGTTAGAAAGAAAAAGGGAGAAAGGACTGAAAGGGAAAGAGAGAAAGGAAAAAAGAAAACATGGGATACATTTGAAGGAAGGAAGGAAGAAGTGGAGGGAGGGAGGGGAAATGAAACACAATATGTGATGTATTTTAATTTGTCCCTTCACCTCCCCTCATCTGGCCCAGGCATCTCGAATCTTTTGTAAAATGTTGGCCATACCTACCTCAAAACATCACACCTGTACCACCAGGCCCCACATCACCCCAGGGACATCCAAATCACTCTCAGCTTCTGATCCTTGTAACTGAGCAACAACAAGAAAGCTGGAAGAGCCTGAGACAGGGGAGTGGTGCATGGGGCTGACACACTGCCGCGAGCTGGTCTTCCTGAAATCCCCACTCCCTTGGCGGTGCTATTCCCACTCTTCCCTGGACTTCCTGCTCTCCTTCTGACCTCTCCAGCCTCCTTCACGGGCTCAGTGACCTCGGTCACCTTGTATATGGTAACGATCTATTCTTGAAGCTCAGTTTTCTCATTTTGCCCTCAGACCTACATGCACAGCTGTCTCCTGCACAATGGTTTTCACACAGATACCTCGGTTCATGCAAAAATTTTCGTTTTCCACTCTCAAACAAGATAGACCAAAACACTTCTCCTCCCCTTTCCTCTCTCAGCTTTCCTCTCCTTTCCTGGTGGAATGAGAATACTATGGGTTCTTTGTGACTCAAGCCAGCCAATCCTGTGTCATCCCTGACCACGTCTCAAACCCTGCCACCAATTCACCACCGAGTCTTGCTGATATGCCTCCTAGGTGTCTCTCAGATCTGCCCCATCCCTGCTAGGCCCACGGCCACGATTCAGCTCCACAGCAGCATCTTTCACCTGAACAACTGCCACAGCTTCCTATCTAGTCACTCTGCCCCCATGTAATTAAGTACAAACCAATTTCAACATTGCAGCCAGGGTGATATTCCTAAAATTAAAATCAGATCATGCCACTTCCCGGTCCAACCCATCACTCACTCTCCATGGCTCTCCATTTTAAATCCAATAGCACAACACAGCTTTCTCATTCCCCTTCCTCCCATCAGATTCTGCAGTCCCGCACCCCAAACCACTTGCTTTCTCAGCATGACTTTTGTCCTTTCTTAATTTTCCATACATTCCTCCCTCGGCCTGTTCATTCCTACTTGATCTTCAGATGTGAACACAGATAATCACTTTTTCTGCAACAATTTCCTGATTCTGCCTGGATTGGGGCAGTCATTCCTCCTCTGTGTTCTCACAGCAATCAGCCACCTGCATTACCATGCCTACTCCAGGAGTTCCCACTGTTCTGATTTCTGCTTGTGATCCTGTGCTCTCATACCCTCCCCTTTTTGCTACTAATTATTGAGTCCATGTTGTTTTGGACTTACACCAAAGGCAAAAAAAAAAAACCTCTTTGCTCAAAATTCTACAACCTTAAACTCATCAAGATAAAGAGGCCAAGTGGAACTGACAATAGGTAAAAGGGCAAATTAAAATGTCATCTGTGCATTAATGCCTATTTAGATATAGAATATATGGGTATGGACTTTATTTCACATGGACAGAGGGGCAAATGATAAAATGTGGTAAGACTTTGAAATAGAGATAGATGTTAAGAGCAATGCTCAAGGCACTTGAGCATTATATAAGCATATATTATATGATCCTTGTGCTACTGGACTGTGGCCAGAGACTATGTCTGCTTGTTCACCACTGCAACCCAGTGAAACAGTTTTTGAAAGAATGGGCTATAGTTGTGAAAGTCACTCAATCATGTCCAACTCTTTGCGACCCCATGGACTATGCTGACCATGGAACTCTCTAGGCCAGAATACTAGAGTGGGTAGCCTTTCCTTTCCCCAGGGGATCTGCCCAACCTAGGGATTGAACCCAGGTCTGCTGCATTGCAGGCAGATTCTCTACCAGCTAAGCCACAAGGGAAGCCCAAGAATACTGGAGTAGGTAGCCTATCCCTTCTCCAGGGGATCTTCCCACCCTAGGAATCGAAGTGGGGTCTCCTGCATCACAGGTGGATTCTTTACCAACTAAGCTATCAGGGAAGCCCAAAGCCACATATAATTGGCGAAAGTCAAATTGTAAAATCCACTGAGTTTGAAATATCTTTTTTTCCTTAATACCTCATTGATTATGTTTATCTTTGGAACAAGCAATTTCTGGATAAAGGATAAACAGACATAACTAAGGCGTCTCTTGCAGGTCCACCATATGTCTGGGTTGAGCCCTGGGGGAGTTTAGACCTGAATAAGGAAGGCCTGCACCAAAGATGAGCACCAAATTGGAAGTCGGATAGCTCCTCCCTGCAGGACCTTCACAAGCCTCATTTCCTTTCTGCAACTTGGTTTCCTTTCCTGTAAATCTGGGATAGTCATACTTACCTTGTGAGGTTGACATGAAAGGTAAAGAAAATAACATTTTTGAAATCGCCTTTCTCATAACAGATGCTCATAAATATTAGTTTTATTATTTATTTTTATAAAATATGACTCCTTTCCTTAGCTAGCTCAGCAGTTGGCAGGAGAGATAAGCACATTCCTACATAAGCCAGAGCATAATGGGGGTGGGATCCAAGCCTCCCTGAAAGAGGAGTAGATGCCTTCACAGAGGGGGCTATCCTGAGACCAGGAATCCATATGCAGGACTGCAGTGGGTCCCGACCACCTGCCAGGCTCTCCTTTGCTCCTGTCCATCCCAGACTGGGTGGATGAGCTGCTCTCTGTCGGTGCTTCCTACCTGTTAGGCCGGAAGTGTAATATATTCCATAGGAAACCAGCAAAGACTTTCTAATATCTCCAGTTGTATTATATTAGTGAGTCTCCCTTTGAAATATGATTTTTACCTATAGCAATATGGCCACTAAGACGTGAAATTATTAAATAAAATTTGGTCCCCTGATTCTTCAGGCAATTTCTTTTGAAAAGTTTATTTCCCTGGCAATCTATTTTCTCCTCCTACATCCTTCCCTGACACACTTCCCGTTCAGCATCCCCTCCCAGGCCAGAGGCCTGGCCTTTAGAGGGCTAGGAAGCACCGCCTCACTCCAGACAATATCTGCCTCACTGTCCATCTGAGTACGGCAGAAGGAACAGCTGGTGCAAAAGCCACAGCCTCGCTCCAGCAGGACCAGCACTCTGCAAGCCCTCACCCTCTCTGATCCTTTAAGATGATAGGTGCACTCCTTCCTGGCCTCCATCTATGCAAGTCCATACCCTACCTTTGCCTAGACAATTTCTGTTCATCTTTTAAGACAGAATGTGTCCCCTGTTATGAGAAACTGAGCAATGTCATTCATTTTGGCCAGTCTTCACCAGCCTGTGGGTACAAACTAGTGTTAATCACAGTATTATCTAATATTTGGTTTCCTCATACTACCATCTCCATGAAATAGAAAACTGGTCTCCTGCCAAACTCTCCCACCAAAACTTTCTGAATGTCCCCAGGCAGTGTCTCACAGCACTTTACATGTTTCTGGATAAATTTGCCTGCTACCCCCAACCCCCATGGGAATTCCATCTCCATATCTATTTTAGGCCATTATTCCATCAAGCTCTGCTTCTTTTTCCCTGAAAACCAAGGTCTCCCCAGGGCCTGTCTCATGCCTGTGGACCCATGGCCTCTATCCTGCCCTGGAGACACTCTGATCTTACCAGGACTTGTTCACGCCTCCCCTCCCCCACACATCCCCACTGTTCTATTTGAACAAGGTTTCCAAAGTGTATTCACAGGATCAGAGCTCAGCAAAACACCGAATGTTCTCTATAGATTTTTTTTTTTAATGCTGGGTTCCATAATTAAATAAATCGAGGGATTCTAAATTGCTGTTTTTTCAATGTATGGTCCTCTTAGAGCAGCACTATCAGTATTACTTGATAGCTTTTTTAAAATGCATAAACTCAACCCCAACCCAGACCCAAATTTTAACAAAATCCCCCGGTGAATAATACACACATTAAAGTCTGAGAACTATTGCTCTAAATTAAACAAAATTAAGCATATTTCTAACAAAAATTCCTCAGAGCCTTTAATGTGCTTGTGTGTATCATAAACTAAAGAGTCACATAAAGTGTGCATGCATAGTGTTTTGCAGTACACATTTTGAAAAATCATGTATTGGAACTTCACTCTGCCCAAATGTACTCTAGTCTGGGACTTCTTGGGAGCCTAGGTCTTCTCTTTTAACCTGTTGGCTATGTCCTGTTACTAGTGTGCTGATAAATGTTTAATAAACAATTCTTCACAGACAAAACTTTTGTTTGCCAATCTCCATGGTGTAAACACTCACACCATGGCCAGTTTTAGGCTACCATTCAGCTTGAGGTATGTAGTCAGCTCTGATGACCTAGCAAGAGTTGGCTGGAGAAGTCTACTGTTTAGGGAAATATCTGAGCTGTGTTTTCTGCACCTCAGTGATCCACACATGCTTCAGGTGAGCATTCAGTCCAGCTCTTTCTTCTGTCCTCTTCTTAACCTTTAGTGATGGACACCAGACTATACTCAGAGTTCTCTTCCTTCCTACCATGACTAAGGTTTCCTTAGTAGGACCAACCTCATCGTGCATTTCCTTCTCTCAGAATGAGCCTCTCTCATGATGTTCCTAACTCTTCTAACAGACAGATTTCGGTAGTACCAACCTCACCAACTTGACAGAAAGTGAAGTCGCTCAATCGTGTCTGACTCTTTGCAACCCCATGGACTGTAGACTACCAGGCTTCTCCGTCCATGGGATTTTCCAGGCAAGAGTACTGGAGTGGGTTGCTGTTTCCTTCTCCAGGGGATCTTCCCAACACAGGGATCGAACCCAGGTCTCCTGCATTGTAGGCAGATGCTTTACCATCTGAGTCACCAGGGTGTGAACTGAAAATCTGAAAAGGCTGAGAACTGGAGCTATTAAAGAAAACAGAGGTGGTGCTTCCTTACTCCCGTTACCTGAAGAATGACTCAAGACTTTTTCCTAGCAGGTTGTGCTGGGGTCAAGCACAGCCGTGGGACACACATGGTAAAAATGGATAAATCTGTTTCCTTTCTCATCACTCCCAGTTTGGAAAAGACTTCTGATTCTGGCCTGCTTGATGCTTTTTTTTTTTTTCTGAAATATTTAGCATCTCCCTCTCTGTGGATGTCATAAGTTGCCTTCACTGCAAAGTTTGCATATAAAGCACTGTTCCAGGAGAGAGAACCAAGCAGATGGAGGAAAATTAAACAGGGAAAACCTCTGAAGGACTGGGATAGCTCCTAGGAGGCAAATGCTCTGTTTCCCAGCAGGGCTTCTTAAACTCAGCAAAGCTAGAGTGTTCCAAGGATCTGAGATCAAGCACAGAGTCTAGGGAATTGTGGCCTGTCTAGGAGGGCCATAGAAAAGTCAGTATCCTGAAATGAGAGCGTTGGATCTCAGCAGCTACCTCAACACCAAGACTCCTGGGATGCCTTCTGCATCTCCCAGAGGGCTCAGGCTTATAGATGGAGCAGGGAAATAGGTCTGCGTTTCTCTGCCTATGGTAAGAATTTACACATGAAAAACTTACACCAGAGCCAGAAAATGATTAGATGGAGAGGGGCTAGGCCTTCCTGGCCATAATATTGTGTCATTAAAGAGGAAGGGAGATGGTTTACCCTCCATCCTCGGAGCTTGGTTTATCTTCTATCCTCTAAGCCACACCCTCTCAACTTTGTGGGTCATAAGGAGTCTGCTCCTAACACCTGTTAAAGCTGTCATTCAACAGGCACTTGCTGAGCACCTACTATGGGCCAGATACTCTGAGTTACACTGAGATAAGTTAAGAGTCAGTCTCATCTCACAGAGAGCTGGAGTGGGGATGGCCAGGTTCACACACTAAGCCAGAGAGTAGGGAGAAAAATATAGATTTCTTGATTCCCAGCTGACGGTTCTTCCTTCACAGATTGCTCTTGGGAACTGCCCTTTGTATAACTGGTAACATTTCTCAGTTCTCTTCGTATGTATCATTTTAGGTCTTCCATAGCCTCTCTTGTAGCCCAAAGAGCTGTGAATCAATTAACTAAATGTACTTACTGCTTCTAAATGTTTTTGGAACCAATACTGGAATTATATTACCACCTTCTTTTTCACAAGAAGGGAAACCCTCATTCATTCATTCAGCAAATACATATTAAGTACCTACCATGTGTCCCTGTGATCCTAGGTGTTTGAAAACAGTAGTGGGGAAGGAAAACAACTCTCTGCTTCTTGATGTTTTTACTGTAGGAAGATAGAAACAAACAATACACTTAATTTGGGGATGGGAGGGAGGCTCTAGAGGGAGGATATATGTGTATACATATAGCTGATTCACGTTGTTGTACAGTAGAAACTAAAACGATTATACTCCAGTTTTAAAGAGCAATGCTGTATAAATGTATCTATGTAAAAATGCTCACAATAAAGGTAGGCTGTGTTTAGTGTCAGAAGGAGTGGAGCACTGTGCTGTTACTTCTGTCACCTGCCCATCCCATCCAGCAGGCTGCTTTCAAAGGAACTTCTGTAAAATGCAAATCTCACCATGCTACTCCTCTGAGTAAACCCTTCGGTCATTCCCACCATGTTCAGGATAAAGGCCATGACTCTGGCCCCTGTTTAATCCTCCAGCTGGGTCCCTTTCACAGGTCCCTCTTTCCATCGAGCCTTCAGGCATGCGATGCCCATGACATATCAGGCTGCTTTCATGTTTCAAAGGGCCGAGATGAAGAATGGGTCACCCATTCCTCCGGGTCTGCCTCATGCACTTTCCCTCATAGATCCTTTGTAATACTTATAGAGCGGTACCATTCTGACTCAACTCTTACTTCTGTATTAGCCCCTAAAAGGCATGGATGATACTTTATCTTTATATACCTAGGATCTGTAAAAAGAACATGTCCAATGTACATTTCTTGATTGGGAGAACTAACAAATGAATAAGACTAATTGGCTAGTCTGTGATTCTAGGCACACATATGGAAAGTCTTTAATTCCTGGCCAAGGAGGACTAGCAGGCATCTCATTTCATAGGCTCTGTGCATTATTCAACTCTAAACATGGCCTGCAAGCCAAATCTGATCTAACACCTGTTTTTGTAAGTTAAATTTGATTCTAACACAGATCCTTTTACTTACCCTACCATTACCAGAGTGGTGTAATTGCCACAGAGGTCATGTGGCCTGTGAACCAGAAATATTTGCTCTCTGAATCTTTATATACAAAGTTTGTAGACTTCAAATCCAGGCTATTCCAAACTGCGTTTGTTTGATCAAATTTCTAAAATGGACACAACTAGCATAATTTCTCCTCAGGTTAGTCCAGAAATAAGTGCAAAGCAGGCCCATAATTATCGGGTTTTGGGCAAATAAGTCACAGAAGAGGCTGAAGGAGACCCATTAAAAGATCTGGTGCACTATGCTCCTCGTGTCTAGAGAAAGTACTTTTTTCCCCTTCTGAATTTAAATGACTTTATTTAACATCAGAACTTGATGCCTTAAAGAATATTCTTTAAGGGAATTGTAGCAATGGGCTTAAAAAAGACCCTGAACATTCTTCATTGCAGCCAACATGTATTTGTTGAGCACCTACTACATTACAATCATCAGTATAATGCTAATATTTCCTATACCAAGCTCAAAACTTTACAACTCTTATAGGTCCAGTTAGCTGAGAAGAAGACCCTGAGAGGGAGATGAGCATACAGGAAATGTATGAGGCGGTGCTCTCAAGACCTATGTCAGTGGAGGAAGGAAAGGGAACAGATCTGAAGAAAGAAAAGATGGACTGCAATGCAATCACAACAGAAGTCTCAGCTGGCTCCACTGGAAAATCCAAAGCCTGGAGGTTCTTTCAGAATCGCCCCCGTCAGGGTGGGAGGGCTACCTTTGGGCCTCTGCAAAGACTATTCCTTGGAGGCATACTGCCTTTGGGAAGGAGGATCTCTACACGGAAGTCCCTGGAAAGAGCCGACAGCTGAAGGCTAGAACCTGTGGGAAATAAACCCTCAGTCCTGAGGGAAGAGTCTGGGTGGGGCATGCAATCCTGTGTCTACTACAGATTCGTTTCATATAAGTTCCAAGACCAGCTCCTCCAGGCTTCTTAGGGGCCTTTTTTCTTGTGAGGTGAGGTGAGGTGAAGTCACTCAGTCGTGTCCGACTCTTTGCGACCCCGTGGACTGTAACCTACTAGGTTTCTCCGTCCATGGGATTCTCCAGGCAAGAATACTGGAGTGGATTGCCATTTCCTTCTCCAGGGGATCTTCCCGACCCAGGGATCGAACCCAGGTCTCCCGCATTGGAGGCAGACGCTTTAACCTCTGAGCCACCAGGGGTTAACAGTGGGACAAATGAGAGCCTCTGTGGCTTCAGCTGGTCTCCAGGTGCTACTAATCACACTCCTCTTTTACTGGACATCCTAGATGCCCTGTACGCTCAGTCAGCACCTCTGCTATCTAGGTGGCATGACCCAGACCCTCCTCCCTAAGGAGTCAGAGCTTCAGGTCACCATGCCCTTCTTAGGACATGGCTGCTGTATGGGGTTTGTACACATATATACATTTACTATTAGGCAAAGGGGTGCCAAGAAGATCCAAATGCAAAACACATTTTCCCTGTCCCTTCCATGTAGCAGCAGCCCTGCCTCTCCCTGATTCATTAAGTTCAACTATCCCTGTTGTTCAGTTGCTCAGTCACATCCAACTCTTTGTAATCCCATGCACTGCAGCACACCAGGCTTCCCTGTTCTTCACCATCTCCCAGAGCTTGCTCAAACTCATGTCCATTGAGTCAGAGATGCCATCCAACCATCTCATCCTCTGTAACCCCCTTCTCCCCCGGTCCCTCATCTTTCCAGCATCGGGCTCTTTTCAAATGAGTTGGCTCTTCGCATCAGGTGGCCACNCCCATCCCATCCAGCAGGCTGCTTTCAAAGGAACTTCTGTAAAATGCAAATCTCACCATGCTACTCCTCTGAGTAAACCCTTCGGTCATTCCCACCATGTTCAGGATAAAGGCCATGACTCTGGCCCCTGTTTAATCCTCCAGCTGGGTCCCTTTCACAGGTCCCTCTTTCCATCGAGCCTTCAGGCATGCGATGCCCATGACATATCAGGCTGCTTTCATGTTTCAAAGGGCCGAGATGAAGAATGGGTCACCCATTCCTCCGGGTCTGCCTCATGCACTTTCCCTCATAGATCTTTTGTAATACTTATAGAACGGTACCATTCTGACTCAACTCTTACTTCTGTATTAGCCCCTAAAAGGCATGGATGATACTTTATCTTTATATACCTAGGATCTGTAAAAAGAACATGTCCAATGTACATTTCTTGATTGGGAGAACTAACAAATGAATAAGACTAATTGGCTAGTCTGTGATTCTAGGCACACATATGGAAAGTCTTTAATTCCTGGCCAAGGAGGACTAGCAGGCATCTCATTTCATAGGCTCTGTGCATTATTCAACTCTAAACATGGCCTGCAAGCCAAATCTGATCTAACACCTGTTTTTGTAAGTTAAATTTGATTCTAACACAGATCCTTTTACTTACCCTACCATTACCAGAGTGGTGTAATTGCCACAGAGGTCATGTGGCCTGTGAACCAGAAATATTTGCTCTCTGAATCTTTATATACAAAGTTTGTAGACTTCAAATCCAGGCTATTCCAAACTGCGTTTGTTTGATCAAATTTCTAAAATGGACACAACTAGCATAATTTCTCCTCAGGTTAGTCCAGAAATAAGTGCAAAGCAGGCCCATAATTATCGGGTTTTGGGCAAATAAGTCACAGAAGAGGCTGAAGGAGACCCATTAAAAGATCTGGTGCACTATGCTCCTCGTGTCTAGAGAAAGTACTTTTTTCCCCTTCTGAATTTAAATGACTTTATTTAACATCAGAACTTGATGCCTTAAAGAATATTCTTTAAGGGAATTGTAGCAATGGGCTTAAAAAAGACCCTGAACATTCTTCATTGCAGCCAACATGTATTTGTTGAGCACCTACTACATTACAATCATCAGTATAATGCTAATATTTCCTATACCAAGCTCAAAACTTTACAACTCTTATAGGTCCAGTTAGCTGAGAAGAAGACCCTGAGAGGGAGATGAGCATACAGGAAATGTATGAGGCGGTGCTCTCAAGACCTATGTCAGTGGAGGAAGGAAAGGGAACAGATCTGAAGAAAGAAAAGATGGACTGCAATGCAATCACAACAGAAGTCTCAGCTGGCTCCACTGGAAAATCCAAAGCCTGGAGGTTCTTTCAGAATCGCCCCCGTCAGGGTGGGAGGGCTACCTTTGGGCCTCTGCAAAGACTATTCCTTGGAGGCATACTGCCTTTGGGAAGGAGGATCTCTACACGGAAGTTCCTGGAAAGAGCCGACAGCTGAAGGCTAGAACCTGTGGGAAATAAACCCTCAGTCCTGAGGGAAGAGTCTGGGTGGGGCATGCAATCCTGTGTCTACTACAGATTCGTTTCATATAAGTTCCAAGACCAGCTCCTCCAGGCTTCTTAGGGGCCTTTTTTCTTGTGAGGTGAGGTGAGGTGAAGTCACTCAGTCGTGTCCGACTCTTTGCGACCCCGTGGACTGTAACCTACTAGGTTTCTCCGTCCATGGGATTCTCCAGGCAAGAATACTGGAGTGGATTGCCATTTCCTTCTCCAGGGGATCTTCCCAACCCAGGGATCGAACCCAGGTCTCCCGCATTGGAGGCAGACGCTTTAACCTCTGAGCCACCAGGGGTTAACAGTGGGACAAATGAGAGCCTCTGTGGCTTCAGCTGGTCTCCAGGTGCTACTAATCACACTCCTCTTTTACTGGACATCCTAGATGCCCTGTACGCTCAGTCAGCACCTCTGCTATCTAGGTGGCATGACCCAGACCCTCCTCCCTAAGGAGTCAGAGCTTCAGGTCACCATGCCCTTCTTAGGACATGGCTGCTGTATGGGGTTTGTACACATATATACATTTACTATTAGGCAAAGGGGTGCCAAGAAGATCCAAATGCAAAACACATTTTCCCTGTCCCTTCCATGTAGCAGCAGCCCTGCCTCTCCCTGATTCATTAAGTTCAACTATCCCTGTTGTTCAGTTGCTCAGTCACATCCAACTCTTTGTAATCCCATGCACTGCAGCACACCAGGCTTCCCTGTTCTTCACCATCTCCCAGAGCTTGCTCAAACTCATGTCCATTGAGTCAGAGATGCCATCCAACCATCTCATCCTCTGTAACCCCCTTCTCCCCCGGTCCCTCATCTTTCCAGCATCGGGCTCTTTTCAAATGAGTTGGCTCTTCGCATCAGGTGGCCACAAGTATTGTAGCTTCAGCTTCAGTGTCAGTCCTTCCAATGAATATTCAAGGTTGATTTCCTTTAGGATTGACTGGTTTGATCTCCTTGCAGTCAAGGAACTCTCAAGAGTCTTCTCCAGCACCACAGTTCGAAAGCATCAATGCTTCAGTGTTCAGCCTTCTTTATGGTACAACTCACATCTGCACATGACTACTGAAAAAAACCATAGCTTTGATTATAAGCACCTCTGATGGTAATTCCTCTCCTTGTCTCCTAATCTCCTGGCACAAAGAGCAAAAAGTGCCTGGGTAGGAGCTAATGCTCAGTGTTCAATGAAATACTTAACTAGGTCCCTCAATGCAAGCTCATCTCCTTTGGGAATCAAAACTTCTAAACCTATAGAGCCCAGAATTGTGGGAACTGCTGCTGCTGCTGCTGCTAAGTCGCTTCAGTCGTGTCCGACTCTGTGCGACCCCATAGACGGCAGCCCACCAGGCTCCTCTGTCCCTGGGATTCTCCAGGCAAGAATACTGGAGTGGGCTGCCATTTCCTTCTCCAATGCATGAAAGTGAAAAGTGAAAGTGAAGTCACTCAATCGTGTCCAACTCTTTGAGACCTCATAGACTATAGCCTACCAGGCTCCTCTGTCCATGGGATTTTCCAGGCGAGAGTACTGGAGTGGGTTGTCATTTCCTTTTGTGGGAACAAGGAGCACTAATTCCCCCAAATAGCTTTGTGGAACTGATGGGAGGTGGGCCTTTCCTTCTCTTCCCTCCTGGAAACACATGTATTTTACCTACTAGAGACAACATTCATCTGTCATTCTGACATTATGAGAGTTTTACCCATGTTCTTTCTGAATGTTAAGTACCATGACCTGGCCTGTATGATCTGGGGATCTTACCACCCCATTGCCATCAGTGAACTTAATTCTCTAAATTCTCCAACTGTCAGAAATCATCTTCAGAGACAGCTACCACTGAGTTCTGGGAGATGCTGGTGCCCTTCTTTCTAGTACATCTCTTATTGCTTTGAGAAATGGAGCATCCTCTGGGTCCTCCCAGTAAATATAACCAGCTGGTGAATTTTCCAGCCTTACATGGTACATCGTATCCTAGCATGCTCATTTCTCTGAGACTTTTGATCCACCATCTGCCACACCACTTCTAGCATCCTTACCTTACTCGATTTAAGCCATCACTTCCTCCATGCTTCTAACAGCCACAGTAAGAGCCAATACGTTAGCACCATCTCCTGGGGGCCTTGCCAGTTTGTTAAATCCTGTGTGTCTATACCAATATGTTCTCCCTCATCCAATTCCATCCTCCTAGATTCAGCACCTTCAGAATCCACTGCTTAACATATGAATGTTACTTTCTGGTTCCTATGGGTGTATATTAGTCTTATATTTGGTTATAATCTTCATAGTCCCTCTGAACTTCCTGGCCACTTTTTCCAGACTGGAGAAAACATTAGATGAAGTCTGCCTCCAAGTGGGGGATCAGCAACTTTTGGGAGAGAGAGACCTTTGCAGCCAAGGGTAATCCTGGAAAGGGCTAAGCTGAGGGTCTTCAAATAACAGAACTCCTAACTATGGAAAGAATAGCAAAGGGGGCTAGTTCTGAGTGACACAAACCAGTGTCCACTGTGAGCACTTCCCAACATTCTCTTATATTGGCTCCAGGAGGTTAATTTCTGGCATCAAGAGCTCTAACAGGTAGAAAACTTATAAAACTCTCTAGGGAAATTTTGCATCAGAGTACTATGACAAAAAGAGACTTTCAGCTCCATTTGTGTGTCAAGATGAAGAGGCTATGCTTGGAGGTTAGCTGACTTGCCCAAATCTCATAGATGGTTTGTGATTGAGACTGGACTCTGTATTGATCCTTTACCCTGCTTCAGAGATCTCCACCTAGAAGCTCTGATCTTCACTTTGTCTTTCTAGAACCCCCATGCAATTTCATAGGTGATGTATAAACCGTGAGATGAAAATTCCAAGGCTCCCAAATCTCCATCCAGTAAACTACTTAACCCAGAAGGAGGAAGGATTAACTCAACCTTCAGCATACTTCTCACCAATGGCACAAGGACTGCATGCAAGTCTGACAGTCCAAACAAGTGTGTCAAAGCCCATTCCTGGTATGCAAAGTGCTGGCTGATTGTCCTGCAGTGGGGAAGCTTTCCAGTAAAAGCAGGAAGGAAGTTCACACTATCTAATCTCCTCATTTGACAGGAGCAAATAACGTGTCCTAAATCACACTGAGAGCTGAGGACAAAATAAGCTCTGGAACTTTCCTCCAGGAGTTAACCATAATTACTGGAGGAAGTGCATCTAACATCTATAATGAGGTGTGTGTGCTAGTCGCTCCGTCGTGCCCGACTCTGCGGCCCCATGGACTGCAGTCCACCAGGTTCCTCTGTCCATGAGATTTTCCAGGCAAGGGTACTGGAGTGGGTTGCCATTTTCTTCTCCAGGGGATTTTCCCAATCCAGGGATCGAATCCAGGTCTCCTGCACTGCAGACAAATTCTTTATCAACTGAGCTACAAGGGAAGGCCCAATAATGAGGTAGTAGGAACCAAAGAAACCAAAGAGTAAAGACGACACACTAAATAAAGCACAGCTGCAGACAGAACCTAAATCTGTTTCCTGCCAGCTAAGAGCCCCTCTGCAGGGCAGAGTAACAGTTGCTGCTAGTGTCCTACAAGATGGAAGGATAAAGAGATCAGAGTATATTCAGTTTTCCACTGGCCCTATTCCAAGGGTATGTGTGTCCACGTGTGTGTGTGTGTGTGTGTGTGTGTGTGTATGTGTGTTCACCAATAGNTGGACGTGAGTTTGAGTGAACTCCGGGGTTGGTGATGGACAGGGAAGCCTGGTGTGCTGCAGTTCATGGGGTCGCAAAGAGTCGGACATGACTGAGCGACTGAACTGGACTGAACTTAGAAACAAAGGTATGACATGCTTGTGGGAAGCCTCAGTACACAAATGGAGCTTGATCAGTGGTGGGTCCCCAGAATGGAAGAAGGTCTGAAACAAAAATTTGATGAGAAACTTTGAGAAGTGAAGACCTGGGTCTGGGCAAGGTCAAGGGAGCTGGTTTCAATTCTCTGAAGAGTAGCCATGGAAATCAATCTCCAAAGAGCCAGATTGGAGTTACAGGGAGGTAACTCTCAGCTCTTCCTAGCACGTAGTGTCCTGGTACTGATAGCTGTTTGGCAATGCTAAACAGTGTCCTTAGAAGTAAGTAGTGAGTTTGTCAGCAAAGGACATGTCAATAACACTATCAGTGTTCAGGAGGTGGAAGCTAAAAGTGTTGCCAACAAGAGATTCCTCAATGCTAGTGGCTTGGTGGAGAAGCAGAGGGCAGACAGGTGGCCCCTTTAAATAATACAAGATTATTTAGTTCCAGCTATTATCAACAGAATATTCTCCCCTCTCTCTCTGACCTGTGACTGGCATCCACCTGCAATGAGCGAACACGTCATCATCTGTGCCCCTGCTAATAAACCCCAGGAATTACTACTCTGCCTCTATTACAACACTGTGGTGGTCCCCTTGCCTCCATACAACCCAGAAAGTGCCCCTCCCAAGTCACCAACATTTCTCTGATTTTGGATGTGTTCATTTGTCATTTTAACATGAGCTTAAATGACCACTGTGTTCCCTCTTCTCTCTCACAATATACTGGGACTTGAGCAAAACAAAACAGAGGATTCAGATGTCATATTTCAAGAGAATGATGTGTCTAGGCTTCTGCTGATAGTGCCTCATTTTAAGCCCTAGATGTTTATGAAGAAAAGAGCTGATCACTTGGAGATATTCCAGAACCTAATGCCCTGCTATTAGGCGGTCTCAAGAAATGAGTAGATTTATAACCAGGAACCCAAGCCCCTCTTACTTCCACTTGTAACTTACTAGGAAACTACCTTAGGAAAAAAAAGTCACTTTCTAAACATTTAAATAATTCAAATGAAAAACTCATTAATTAAAGCACTGGGGAAAGATATGTTTCTGGCAGTTTGAAACTGGGTTTATGAGGGAAGGATAAAGAGAAGTGACCTAAATCGGAGTTTGATCGCTAACTAAATCCCCAGTGCTTACAAACGTCTCAATCCCACAGTCAGAGCCTCAGTGTGGAGAGTTGAGCTAAGCTACTCCATGGAATTGCTGCTTCAGCATCCATTTTGTTCGGCCAAGTGGGCTGCAGGGACCTTAAAATGATACCAGATCCCGCATGCAAGCACATGCCCTAGATACCCTAGATAGCAGAGTCACAAGCAAATGTTATGTTCCCACTAGGATTCCCCCAGCAAGCCTTGTGATCTACAGTCTCCCTGCCTTTTAGCACCTGGTCCTGTTTGCCTTATGTACCCCTGTGGGCCTCACCAAAACCTCACCCTTTGGTTTGAATTGACCGAGGCAGCCATAGCCCAGGAGTCCCAAAGTATTCACCCACAGAACCTAAAAAAGATATGTGCCCTGAGTCCTGTTTCTCTGCCTGACGGCCCTTGGCCTTGACCTCTCCACGTGACCCCTCGAGGGGGCCACTATGTATGTAGTATGTACTCCCTTCAGGAACTGTAAGCAATAAACTCCTCTACTTTACTTTCTGCTGTGGTCTGTTGTTAAATTGTGGCTCAGCCTCCAGGTCTTTGTGCTCTACTTAACAGATGTTAACTTAGCAAGGTCATAACCCTTGGGCCAGGAGCTGGAAGTGGATGCTGCTAAAACCCAGAGTCACCCACAGCTCAGGGTTCCTGGGCCCAGAAGACAAGAAGTACCCGCCACCCAGCCCCACACTCAGTCTCAGTCTGGTAGTCTCACAGAAATACGGCTGCTTCTCAAGAGTCATAAAACACTATGTGAAAGACCCTAAGAAGCTGAGAGCAGTTCCCTCATTTGACAAATAAGGACACTGCCTGGAGCGGTGTGACATCTTGCCAGCACTCCTGAGGGAGTAACTGGCAGAACACGACTGGATTCCATTCTATTTGACCTGAGGTCGGCGTGTGTTTAATCCATCATACCATCTCTCTAAGTGCTGCTTTGGGTAAAGCTGACAGTCTAGACAGCATCCGAAGGTAAAGCCAGAATTACACGTATCTGTCACCACCGTGCCTCCCCTTCTGTGACCCTCTCCCACAAAATAGGACCAGGTGGGTCTGCAGTGGCTTCCAGCAGTTTCCGTATTCCTGGCAGCTCTGCTCCGGCCAGCGCTTTCATACAGGACTGGTCATTACCCCTCTCCAGTTTTCATCCAAATATATTTCTTGAAGGGAATGGACCAACGCCAGGTGATTCTAATAATTCTCACTAAGATGGGTGCTTTTCTGAGCTTGAGCTTCCCCAAAGCTTATTAATGCAAAAGCACCTCTTGGGGTAAAGGCAGGGCTGCTTCTGAACAAGGACACTTGCCCTGTGGCCCAGGCCAATTCCCACAATACCCTCAGTGGCCACACTCCAGGGTGTGACCCTTCTAGATTCCCCTTCCGCTGTGCAGAGCATCTCTGCCAAGATAAGCGCCACCAAAAGGAAACACGACTAGGAAAGGGGCCCTTGGAGCAGACTTCCGCCATCACTAGCCCTGCCAGGGTGCAGCCAGGAGCCAGAGAAGGAATAATCATTATCGACTCTCCCTCTCATGAGGCAACTGCACAGGGGTCATGTCTAGGAAAGAAAAAAATGTCAGTGCTGCCCATGGGAGGGTGTAACAACCCAAATTATGGCCTGTCAGATGAGACAGTGCCTGCTTCAGGGGGGAGGCCACTGTGGCAAATGTGGCTCACAGAGCAGGTGGGAAAGAGAAATGTGTTCAGGGTGGGCTGGGGGCATGGGGACGTGGGCTTCAGGCCCCTGCTTTCACACTCCAAGCCTGCTCCCCAGGTCTCCATGGCATCCTGGGTGTGGATATCAGAGCATCCTAGGCTGGGCAGGGAAGGGGAAGAAGCAGGCACACACACACAAGATATTCTTCAAAAAAGGCCAGGTAGCTAGTAGCTAACCTCTTAACCAGAATCATGAAAGACCTCTCTCTTTTTTCTTTTAAACAGACATTTAATTAGGCAGCATTCTTATGAAGGAGGGAATCCCTGTGGTCTGAAGTGATGAAGCGGTGCCCACGGTGAACATAACACTCACTGGGGTAAGACAGGGCTGAGTCCCGGACCCAATTTTATTACTGAGCAGACTCGGGCAGGGTATCTTCCTCTCCATGCCTCATTTTCCTCTTACTGTGACCTCATACAAAAGCTGCGAGGACTGGGCATTCACTCGTTCAAAAGGACTTATTGGCACATACTCTAACGAGTAAGCATAAGTAGTACTTGTAGTAGGAATAATCGTAGCTGTTATTGAGGTTGTAGGAATTATAGAAGAGTAGTGAGTGAGCATTTAATGGCAACCGACTCCAGTGTTCTTGCCTGGAGAATCCCAGGGACGGTGGAGCCTGATGGGCAGCTGTCTATGGGGTCACACAGAGTTGGACACGACTGAAGGGACTTAGCAGCAGCAGCAGCAGATACAGTTACAAAAACTTTACNATAGAAGAGTAGTGAGTGAGCATTTAATGGCAACCGACTCCAGTGTTCTTGCCTGGAGAATCCCAGGGACGGTGGAGCCTGATGGGCAGCTGTCTATGGGGTCACACAGAGTTGGACACGACTGAAGGGACTTAGCAGCAGCAGCAGCAGATACAGTTACAAAAACTTTACATTATTAACTCATTTCAGACCCCTAACAAGAGGGTTAATGGCAGGCCACTTTTCATAGGTGAATAAATTCACACTATAACTAATTTATCCAATAGCCAAAACCAATGTCTTGAAATAACTTATATTCTATGGGAATGGGAGATATTACAAAATTACACCAGTTAAAATTTGGAAAATAGCAGGAAAGAGACCAATTTAGAGGTCATGAATAGGTTATGAAATAACACTGAAGCTAGGGCTGAGAGATGAGAAAGAACCAACAATGAGAGAAGCATGGATTAAAGTAAATAAACACCTAATACACTGCCTAAAGCATAGCAGTTGCTTAATAAATGGGTCCTCCCTTCTTATTAACTCCCTGTTAAAGAAACTTGACACGAATAGCCACTAAATGTTTATAATCATGGTGAAGACGATCATGTTCCTAAGACTGAAAAAAGTAATGAAAATCAGGGTAGGCTTGACCTCTGAGCCAGAGCGCCTACATGAGCAGATATTAAAAGCGATTGCAGCCCCAGGAAAACTAGAGAATATTCTGTCCCTACACAAAGGAAAGGACCCCCAAAAAGCCTGATCTGGAACAATGACAGAAGAACATGTAGAATGTGATGGCATCCACCAACCACGAGACATCTGAGAATAATAAACCAATCAACTTGGCAAATGACACTCCTTTAAGCGCGGGCCACTTGCGACAGCCGGGCCGGCGCACTCAGCGCGGGCGGCTGCGAGAGACGGGCCGGCGCACTAAGCGCGGGCGAGAGGAGCTACCCCCACGTCCGAAGTCAGGGGCAGCAACCTAGAGTGCCAGGCTGCGACAGCGCAGGAACGGCTGAGAGGAGCTACCCTGTGTCTGAGGTCAGGGCGGCGGCCGGGAGGAGCTACCCCGTGGCCGAGGTCAGGGGCGGCCAGGAAGAGACACCCCACGCCCGAGGCCAGGGGTGGTGACCCGGAAGAGCCACCCTGAGCCCGAGGCCAGGGGCGGCAGCTGGGAGAAGCCACCCACGCCCGAAGCCACAGCCGGCGGTCAGGAGGAGCCACGCGAGGAGCAGGGGCTGCGCAGGCGCAGGAGGGCCTAGAGGAGCTGTCCCACGTTGACGGTCAGGAACCGGCGGTAAGGAGATACCCCTCGTCCAAGGCAAGGAGCAGCCGTGAAGAGACAACCCACGCCCAAGGTAAGAGAAACCCAAGTAAGATGG
>SJYX01018743.1:143045-153827 GCA_006410675.1 Oreotragus oreotragus | reverse complement strand
TCGCAAAGAGTCGGACACGACTGAGCGACTGAATTGAACTGAACTGAACTGAGGACTGCTAGGTCATATGGCAAATGTGTTTTTAAATTTACAAGAATCTGTCAAGCTGTATTCCAGAGTGGTTGTGTCATTTTTATATCACCAACAATGTGTTGTAAAATTTGCTTTGCACTCTCACCAGCACCTGGTATTGCCAGTATATTTTTTTCTGACTTCTTATAGGTATGTAGTGGTTTTAATTTTCATTTCCCCAGTGGGGTTTACATGGTATTCTTCAAACTGATAGGGTCCTGGTTTATTCCCTGCCTCCAAAGAGTATAGTGGTTGTTGAAAATTCCTTGAAAATTTAAAGTAATTCCTCTCATTAATTTATCATAGAACTAATGCTTACAAAGGTTTTCAGTATTTTGCAGAGGAGGAAAAGGGAGACCCAGGGAGACTGAGTTGGAAAATACCTTTCTGTACATTCACACAGAAAGATACCTGAAGGCAAAGGTTTATTAGCCTGTTGTTAATGAAGGCTGAGATCTGAAATGACACTCCCTTGAAACACCATCCTGGCATTAGACCAGAAAACAAAGAGGCCTCATTTTACCACTCACAGAAAAGAGCAAGAGCCCAATTCTCCATAAGAGCAGAAAGAGGCTTCTGAGCTAAGGGGTAGGAGGAAAATCGGGGACCAGATCTGGGAGGCAGGACACCTGAATTTGAACTACAGCTCTTCCACTCAGCAGATTACCCTGGGCAAATAATTTTTATCCTGAATCCGAATTTCCTCATACTTTAAATAAGAATTATAACCTTTATCTCACAGGGTTACAGTGATGACAGAATGAGACAGTGTATTTGAAAACGCACAGCATGCCTCAGGCAATTAATACATGTTGAGTTAATGAATAAATCTTTTTCAGTCTGTAAAGGTGGAGTAAGAAGTTGGTTGAACATATTTACTCTTTGGATTTCATATAATTGTTTCACTTCAAATTAGCAAACTTTGAGTGCCAGGAAGTTGACAGCTTTCTGTCTGATTTAAAACCTTTCACGACATCATTCATATCATGAATTTAAAGAGAATTTGTACCCAAGCTATCCATCAAGGGTGAGACAGAATAAAGAGAAATTCAGATATGCAAGGACTCAAAAAAATTCTATCTGCAGCGTACTCTTTCCTAAGAAGCTATACAACTTGTCATAGTGTAGCCTCTGGCAAACTGCAGGATGCTGGACTTAGACTGTTCTTGGTCTGCAGCCTAGCTCCGCCAGTTAAACGGGAGGTACGTCAGTTAAGCTCTCAGAATGTTAGTTTTCCAACATATAAAGAAGGGTGATGCCTAATTTATAAAGTGCAGATAAAGTGTGTAAGGCAGTGGCACTTAGGTAGTATGCAAGGCAGGTAGGTGCCCAGCAAAGGTTCACGGCTTTCTTTCTTCAATCCTCACTGCCCAGCACAATAAGCTATTTTTATGTTCCATTCCTACAGGTCTAGGCTCTGGAGGTCAAGGTGCAGAGTATATACAAACTCATGGGACATATAAACTCATGGAAGGGATTTGCTCTACAGTCAGAGACTCCTGAAAGCCCCTAGGGCTCCAGCATTGTCAAGACTCACAGGAATGAATTTCTAAAGGTGGAGTATCAGACACTCAGATGAGCCAGTGTGAGTGTCATAACCACTACACTATGGACAGGGAGATGAACCGTGGAACGTCAGGGAAACCATACATTTCAGGTATTTGGGATAGGCCTTTACAACATACCATATAGGCAGCAGGCATGCCAACTCACAGGCTGAATGTGACAATGTCTTAATAAACATTATGTTTATAGCCATAACAGCTTCTTTCCACTTTCAAACCCATGATTTCACTGCCCAGTGCCAAAAGAATCAGAGAATGTGGCCGACTGCTTTGATGGCCACAGAGCCTTCTTACTGTGTATTTGTCCCCTTGCAATGTGAGAGTTGGACTATAAAGAAAGCTGAGCACCAAAGAATCGATGCTTTTGAACCGTGGTGTTGGAGAAGACTCTTGAGAGTCCCTTAGACTGCAAGGAGATCCAACCAGTCCATTCTGAAGGAGATCAGTTCTGGATGTTCTTTGGAGGGACTGATGTTGAAGCTGAAACTCCAATACTTTGGCCACCTGATGCGAAGAGCTGACTCATTTGAAAAGACCCTGATGCTGGGAAAGATTGAGGGCAGGAGGAGCAGGGGACGGCAGAGGATGAGATGGTTGGATGGCATCACTGACACAATAGACATGGGTCTGGGTGGACTCTGGGAGTTGGTGATGGACAGGGAGGCCTGGCGTGCTGCAGTTCATGGGGTCACAAAGAGTCGGACACGACTGAGCGACTGAACTGAATGGGACTTTGCCCCTCCTTTTATTAAGGATGGAGTCTGTCTGCCCAGAGGCTGGCTCAGCCACAGGACTGGCTTTGGCCAATGTTTCCACGGGACATTGGTAAACGTGATGCAAGTAGAGGCCTGAGCTGAACCTCCACAATGTAGGCTGCCCCCCTTATTGCCCTCATCCATACTGTAAGGGTCCTGAGCCTTCTCAAGGATCAAAGCTAGACGGAGGCTCGGCAAGAGCCAGAGTTGTGAATCAGGCCATCCTGGATGGTCCTGCACCACCCAGACTAACTGCCAGATGCTGCAGCCCCAGGAGAGGCTCCAGAAAATTCCAGAGCAGAATGCTGACTCCAGAACAGGAACAAATCCAGTGTCTCTGTGTTAAGCCACCCAGTTTTGGTGTGGTTTACTCCACCACCACGGAAAACCGATACAGCCCCGCAGGGCCCTTACTACCAAATGCATTTTACACCTGAACAACAAAGACGCTCCAGGAGCTTGGGAGACATGCCCAAGATCATGCCCCCAGTCTGGGACTCTTAATGCATGACATCTGAGTCTGGGCGTCTGGTTGGGATCCACCAGGAAGACCCCTTTCTTAGTTCTCAGTTGCCATTGAACCAGATGAAGCACCCAGAGGTCGTCACTAACTGCTTTCATAGCTTTTACCAGTTGCTTTCCAAGTAATGGATTCCTCCCATTGCACACACAGCCTCTTCCCCCAGAGTGTCCGTGGCGGGGGTTGGGGCTGCACCTGCCAGGTGGTGATGGGCAACTTCACTCTGACACTAGTTTCCATGCAGACCCGCATGACTTGGGGTGGAGTTATTTTCCTCTCTCTTCCACGTCTTCCTTTTCCTTCTGGGGACCAGCCCTCTTACCCGTGACCCCACTAGCAGCTCTGGTGATGGGTAAGCTGAGTTCACCTTTGCTGGAGGGGACTGCAAACTCCAGCAGCAGCCCTTTTGGAGGTATCACTTCACAGGAGGTAGCACTTCACAAGTCGCTGGAGGTGCAGTAAGTAGCACAGAATGTCTGATTTCTCTTGCTTTAGCCCCAAGAAACAGACATGCTGTGATCTGCGAGTAGGAGCATGAGAAAGAATGGGTCCTGTAGCTCTGAGTGCACCTGCACAGAAGCCCGCGCCTCCGCCTGGCCACGGTTCTCACAGTTCTCACCGCATCCGCAACTACTGGTACAGTTGCCATTGAGGCTTTCTCACGCCTCTGAACTCAGCAGAGAGCTCAACCTGGTCTTGCCTTCCTGGGGTCTCAAAGAGCTTCCTCCCTGTGCTCACCAGTTCTAAACAGCCTGTCCATGATGGCTCTCCGGCTGGTGTTTCACCCTGCCTGGACCCCAATCTGGTCTCCATCCTTCTCTCTGAACGAGTCGTGGACACGCCTCCCTGCCTCCAGGGTCTCCTGCTGGGGCTCCGTCAGTGAGCCTTGGGATTGGCTACTGTGGGTCTTGTGGGAAGAAGGCAGGAGGTTGGTCAAGTGCATCCTTGAGTCTGACCCTTGCTCCCTTCCGACCTCTTCAGACGGTTAACCTGGTCCTTTCTGGGGAAAACTGCCGGACCAGTGTCCATGCTGGGAACAGCAGTGCAGGGTCTGTTCCCATCTGTCCTGGGGCCGGAGGGCCAGGGTCTGGGCAGGAGTGGTGCTGTACATGTCGCTCACCAGGGCTCAGGCTCCAGCATGATGCTTACCTGCTCCGGAACCCTGCTGGCCCAAGTTTCATGGAAGTTACTTAAAAAGACCACCACCGTTACCTGGTGGCCCAGGGGTTAGGATTCCAGCAGCAGCCTGAAGCTTCAGAGCCTGGTGAGTGCATGGGCAGCTTGGGCCGTCCCCAGGCTGGCTGGACAGTGAGACCCTCTCTGCAATGCAGGGGGCATGCTTGAGCTCATGAGATGCACACGGTGACTGTGTACACTTTCTTCCAAATATCCGGCAGGGTCCTGTCATCCCCCCGCACCTGCCCTGCATCCTTGGTAGAATCTAAGATCTGAAGGCAGGAGTCCTCCTTGTGTCGTCCCCAGCTTGGGGGGTCCCACATCACCCCCATCACTTCCCACACCATCAGGGGGAGGGCTGGGGCAGCACTCACCCCCCGCCTGAGCCGCCGTTCTTGCTGAAGTGTGTGCGTGGCTCACTGGAGGCCAGCTTCAGCAGCTCCGTCCATTCCCGCTCCCACTCCTCCTCCGTGTACACCAGCCCTGACTGGCACAAAGGGGGGTGGGGTTAGCAGGTGGCGACCACCTCTTCACCCCTGCACCCACATCAGTCTGGCCAAGAGCCCGACTTCCCGGCTTGGTCAGCCTGGGGTGAGCACCTGCTGGTGGCCAAGGACCCTCAGCATTTGCTCTGGACAGAATTTGTTCAGAACCCCCAATCTCCAACCTCTATGCTGTCTGAAGTGCACTCAGCAATAGTGGTCGTTCTCAGGGGCTAGAGAGACCGAGCGCAACTTGCACACATACTGGGCTGGGTGCCGACCACTGACCTGTGTGCAGGGGCCCAGGCAGACCCATCTTTAAGGGCTTGCATGCCAGCAAAGGGCCAGTGCTCACTAAGGTTCTGGGGTAACGTTCTCTTTGGACTGAGCACATACTCTGGGGCTGGGGCCATGCCAGGGCCAATCAGTGGCTGCACCAGCAGTGACCTCACAGGTGACTGACTAACTCACCATTCGGGTTGGGACAGCCTTGCGAGTGAGGGTAGGTGGTTTTCATAATTACACCAGGACAGGCGAGGGGAGTGGAGGTCTGGTCACTGTGGGCAGGGGCTGACTGTTGGAATGGGTTCCTCTTTAGTGGGTTTGAGTAGGGGATGGAGCCATTGCTGCCTCATCTCATCAGACAGACTTGATACTGGGCCCCAAACAGGACCCCATCTTGGCCTTGGCTGCACCCTGGCATGGTCCCGGCTCTGCCATGCTGACAGGTACCCACCTCCTTGTTCTGCTGTGTCTGCTGCCACCTCCACCTTCGCTTCAGGGCCTCCCTCTCAGCCCCTGTCCTCATCATGGTGTAGAGAGCTTTCCGCAAAACCAGGTCTCGGTCGTGAAACCCCCACATTCCTGCAGCCAGGAGGCCCATGAGGAGCAGAGGAGAGAGGAAAGATGTGAAAGTAAAGTGAATCTGTTAGCTGCTCAGTCGTGTCCGACTCTTTGCGACGCCATGGACTGTAACCTGCCAGGCTCCTCTGTCCATGGAATTCTCCAGGTAAGAAAACTGGAGTGCATAGCCATTCCCTTCTTCAGGGGATCTTCCTGATCCCAGGATCGAACTCAGGTCCCCTGCACTGCAGGTAGATTCGTTATCATCTGAGCCACAAGAAAATATGTGAGGAAGGGGCAAAATAGGAGGAGCTGAGACCACCACCACCTACCAGTCCTGGCCCCCACAGCTGTGTGAGCCGATAATGCAGTAGCGAGATACTCAGTTCTTGCGATTAGCAAGCAGCTCCCCTCTACCCTCCCGATGTTTCCTGCAGATGCAGGCACGGAATGAAGGAGCACAGCCCCTTCTTAAAGCAACAGCCATTTCACTGAGTCTCGGGGGCCCTTCGCCGGCTGCCCTCAGCCTCTCAAGGTTTGTTCTGAGGGATGTAATGTTCGTGGTCTGACCTTGTGTTGGAGTGGGAGAGAGCTTGTGGGGACAGTGGATGATGTATCCTCACGCAGAGCCCCAAGGCAGAATGACAGTCAGACCCCAGTTTCATCAAGGGTCTGCTGCATCCAATTTCTGTAGCCCTGAGGCATCTCTTCACACATCTGGGCCCCGGGAGAGCACCTGTTTCTGAGGGAAGTGCCCCACCTGGCCCAGGGGTCATAAGAACAGCCCAGCATCTCTGAGTACATCCTTGGGGAGGCTCAGAAGTGGTCAAGAAACCCAATCAGTGGAAGAAGTGCCATGTGCAGCTCTGGCTACAGGGAGAGACTAGGGAAATTTATTCATTCATTTGTTCACTTGTTTAACTGAATACTATTAATTCCACTTAATTCCATACTTATTCCACAGTAAGGGTGAGGCACCATTCTCAATGATGGGAATACCCACAGCAGCAGCTAGGACAGACTAAATTCTTAAAATCTCATGGAGTCCACACTGAGGGGAAGGGAGGGGAGGCAGCCATCGAATGAGCATGTAACACACTATGCTGCAGGCAGTGGCAATGTAGGGAGAGATAAAGCAGGCTAAGAGGACAGAGTACTGGGTGGTTTAGTCACTGTGTAAGTGGAGACATTGGGGCAAAGACATGAGTGGTTAGGGACAGGGTTGAGTTACCATCCCAGGTGGAGGAAAAGGTCAGGGCCAACCCCGTGGGGGCCCATGTGGCATACTAGGGATGGGAAGGTGTCTGCAGTGGGGATGGAAGGGGCGAGGTGGAGAGTGGAAAGGTGGGCTTTGAAGTGAGCTGGGACCCTCTGGAGAGCTTTCAGAGAGCAGTGGCCCACACTGACTGATGGTCAAAGGCTCAGTCTGGCTGTGCATCTTTTTGTGCAAAGACGGGATAACAGGGGGCTGCCGTGGGCTTTCCGGTCATCTTTCTTCTGCAGTCTTTTTCTACAGATTGAGGAAGATGGCCACCAATGCTCCTTTTACGAACAGGCCGAGCTGAGCTTTCTGCCTCAGCCTCCCCCCAGGCAGGGCAAGTCCTGGGTCCAGTCTACTCGTCATGGCTCCTTGTCTGGGTCTCTTGTGCAGAGAGACTCTCCTTGTCCCACACGTCTGCCCACAAGCCTGGCCCCAGATTACTGTCATTTCTATGTGTGCCCCACACCCTAGGCCAATGCCAGGGCTGGTCAGCAGGGCCAGTAAGCACTGCTGGTGAGTGCAGAATGGCCACTTTGAGCAGACTTGCTTGTACATAGCTTAGCAATTTGAGTACCAAGGGGAAACAAAGTACTGGGAGAAAAGAATCAACCGGCCGTGAGTCGCAGGTTCAGTCTCGGCCCAGGCTCTCTCACAGCTAGAGCAAGGGCCACCTGCAGGAGGCTTTCTCCCCCAGGCAAAACTGTGAGAAACACCTGCCATCAGTCAGGACCACAGTGGCGTGCGACCGCTTGGCTTGTGGCCTTGTCCGCTTGTGGTCATGAGCGGGCAGTGCCTGTGTACACTGAGTGTTAGAAGGACAAAGGCATTCCTGCGCCTGAGGCTTTGCAAAGAGGAGAGATGTCTTCTTTTGTAATTTTTCTCTAGGTTTGATACGGAATAAGGTGAAATAAGTTCCATAAGAGAGGGATACTGAATATTTTATGATGGAATAAGACACAACTTACAAAACATGTTTTTGAAGAATAGCGTGAAAAATTCAATTTACAATTTTAAGGGGAAAATACTGGATTCCAAACCGTGAACACCGTGAGATCCTAATTTCACTGGAAGTATAAACAAAAGTGTGGAAGACAATATACCAGAATATTAAAAGTAGACATTGCTGGGCAGAGGAATTGCTGATTGTTATTTTACTATGCTGAATGGGAGTCAACAGACAGGAACGAGTTAATACTGAGACAGAAAGGGGGCAGGTGGTGGGTGCCCTTGTTTTCTCTATCACCCTTTGTCAAACCTAACGAACATGGACTGTTTCCTTTGCACTTGGGCTCCATCCTTCTCTGGGTATCTCGGGGCCCGGCCCTGCATTTCCCTCGAAAACTTTCTGGGCTCAGCTCAGCCCACCTCTTACAGAACAGACCTCTTACTACAGGTGTGAAGTGAGGTCTGGGCATCCTTGCTCTGGGTCACAGCACTGAGTTAAGGTCATGTTTACCTGGGGAGGTGAGTTTGACCAACAAGGACCATATTCTTGTTGGAGGGGCCCATCCCTGGAGAGGGTTCTCGGACTGTAGGAGTAATAAGGCACCACCAGCTCTGGTGCTGGGGCCCGTGGCACAAATCCAGTCCCACATGTGCACATAAGCCTGGGTCCAGAGGGGCTACATGACCTTCCAGAAAGTGTCCTGTGACCTTCTGCCATCCAAACACTGCCACCCACACCCGTGCATTTGCTGGTGTCGCTTTTTGCAACCAGGAAGCTCACATCTCTGTTGGAAGAGTTCGCTGACCTCTCTGCAGCATATTCTGACTGTGCTGATCCCTGTGTTACTCACCTGTGTCTGTCTTTTTGTCAGCCTAAGTGCATCAGCTGCAGTCAGTGTGGTGGCTCCAGATCTACCCAGCCTCATGCACCCCCTAGACTTTCTGCTCAAGCTCAATAGGGCTCAGCCCTGATCCCAAACACCCTGTTAATTCCCTACTTTCCACTTTACCCGTGTGTCCTCCCTGCCTGGAAGGTCCTATTTATATTCTTTCAAGTTCTTCAAGCCTCAGGAAAATCTCAGCTCCTCCAGGAAGTCCTCTTTGATTGCTCTAGACCCCGATGTCTACTGCCTATCCATGCAGGTCTGCCCAGGCCTCCTTCTATCAGGACAGATCTTTTCTCTTGTGCACTCTATGCCTCCACCAAGCCCGCCAGCTGCTTGACAAGAAGGGTGGGGGTTGCTGGCTCCATCCCTTGGGGATCTTTTCAGTTGACAGTGATGCACGTGGCTCTACTTAGGGTAAGATTGTTCTCTAATGATGAACAGAGAAGGCCTGGGCACTGCCACCCTCTGTCTACCCTGCAGGGCTTACCCAGTGAGGCAGCATGTAAAAGGCAGTTCCCGTCCCCTGTCGTGGCCAAAGGAAGAAGCCGTTTACAGCTCGTGCACACGGTGGACCACCAGTTCAGGCGACCTGGAACAGAAGCTCATGTTTAGAATCCCAGGACAAACACGGAGGTTTGCTATGTAAGCTGTACTATCAGTGGGTGACTTTCTAGAGGATTCTAGAGAACTTCAGTGGTAAGGTGGAGGGCTATGGCTGTGTGCTCAGCTGCACAGTCGTGTTCAGTTTTGCAGTCCCAAGGACTGTAGCCTGCTGGCTTCTCTGTCCATGGGACTTTCCAGGGAAGAGCACTGGAGCCGGCTGCCGTTCCCTCCTTCAGATGGCCTTCCTGGGCCAGGGGTGGAGCCCGAGTCTGCTGCGGCCCCTGCACCGGCGGGTGGGCTCTTTACCACTGAGCCGCCAGCGTGACGGCTGCTTACGCTCAGCCAAAGCACAGGTATTTTTGCTTTTAAGAGAAAAAATAGCCAAATCCTACCATCAGTTAGCAAGAAACGCAGGATTAAAGCCTTCTCTCCTTGAATCTGGGAATATATTTTACACAAAATATAAAATTTCTGTGTAATTTCCTTGAACCCAATTTCTCTTCCCAAAAGTTATTTAAAAAGTCATTCTTTGTTGATGCATACATATCTTTGAGAGTATGGTTTAAAGTTAATTTTTAAAATTGATGTATAGTTGATGCACAATGCTCCCGGTATACAGCAAGGTGGTTCAGTTATACATACATACAAATACCTATTGTTTTTCAGATTATTTTCCATTATAGGTTATTACAAGATATTGAATATATTTTTCTGTGTTATACAGTGGGTTTTTATTGTTTATCTATTTTACACATAGTAATGTGTATTTGTTATTCCCAAACTCCTAATTTATCCCCCTCTTTCCCCTTTGGTAACTATAAATTTTTTTTTTTCTGTGTCTGTAGGCCTATTTCTGTTTTGTAAATAAGTTCTTTGTATCTTTTTTTTTTCCCTTTGGAGAAGGAAATGGCAACCCACTCTAGTATTCTTGCCTGGAAAATCCCACGGATGGAGGAGCCTGGTAGGCTACAGTCCATGGGGTCGCAAAGAGTCGGACACGACTGAGCGATTTCACTCACTCATAATCATTTTTTTTCGATTCCACATATCAGTGATATCATGTGATATTTGTCTTTTTCTCTCTGACTACATTTAATTTTATACATCAAAACCATTGTAGGTATTTTGGCAGAGTCATGTTAAATTTCATGAACACATCTGGAGACTTTTGCTTCCAGGAAAACAGAGTAGACATCTCCTCCCCCTACTGTTTCTAAGTACAACCAAAACCCCTGGACATTATGTACAAAGCAGCGCGGGCAGACTGAAAGGTGGAGAGAAGGCAGGCTGGTTAAGAGACTCAAGACCTGAGCTCAACCTGGTGCCAAGTGCCCTGGCCTCCTCTTTGGCTCACAGACCCCAGGTTAGAGACGGTGACAGTCTGGAAAGAATGGAAATCGTAAAAAAAAAAATCATGCTCTCTCTAGATAGGATACCAGGAGAGGGTCAGCAGAGCCAGACAGCCACAGCTTAGAAAAAGCCACCCTATTCCGGCTGTATCTGCAGAATGAACTGTGGCCCTGCTACCAGTCACCTAGCAGAGTGGGGAGCAGAGACTCCATCCTTGCAGGCTGCCACGAGTCTCTCTCCACCCCTCCCCCACTGCCAGGCATGCGGAGTCAGGACTTCAACCCTGCTGGATGGTAACGAGGAGCCCACCCCCTCCCCACCCA
>SJYX01018743.1:118555-142950 GCA_006410675.1 Oreotragus oreotragus | reverse complement strand
ACCCCAGTTGAGAACACATGGGGAGCCTGGACTTTCACCCCCATCAGAAGGTGATGAGGTCCCCCACCACCATCCAGCCGTACCAAGAAGTTCACCCCACATTAGGTGTTAGCAGAGGCAGCTTGGAAAACCTGTACATGCAACACAAATATCACATATTAATGCACATATATGAACTCTAGAAAAATGGGACTGACGAACACTACCATGTGTAAAATAGATAGCTAGTGGGAAGCTGCTATATAACATAGGGAGCCCAGCCTGATGTTCTGTGACAACGCAGAGGCGTAAGATGAGGGTGTGGGTGGTAAGCTTCAGAGGGAAGGGAGATATATAGATATATATATGGCTGATTTGTATTGCTGTATAGCAGAAACCAACACACGATTGTAAAGCAATCATACCCCAATTAAATAAAAAACCTGTATGTCCACTCCTATCTAGTGATTATTAATTAGTGGTGCATTGCACCTAATGGAATGGTGTCAGAGAAAGTCTGCTAAAACATAAGATTTAAATAAGATTCAGAGTCGTAACTTAATACCCCAAATATAAAATTTTTAATTGAAAGCTATTTGCACCAAGAATCAGGAAGACCTCAAATGGAAAGAGGAAAGACAACTAACCAACACCAACACAGATGATACAAATGTTAGAATTATCTGAGAGATTTTAAAGCAGGCATCATGAAAATGCTTCAACAAACCATTATAAACAGGCTCGAAACAAACAGAAAAAAATAGAAAAATGTCAGTCAAAAAAAAATAAGGCTCAACAATAATAAAAAAGAAGATACAAAGCAAAACCAAATGAGGATTTTTGAACTAAAATAATGCAACAGCTGATGAAAAAAACCTCAATGGATGTGTTTAACAGCAGAATGAAGAGAAGAAACAATCTGTGAATGACCAGGTATAACACAGAAATTAAAGCATCTGAATAATAGACAGAAAATAAACTAAAAAAGATCATGTGATCAGAGTCCCATAGGAGAGAAGAAATAGGGTAAAGCTGAAAAAAGTATCCAAAGAAATAATTACTGAAAACTTCCCCAATTTTGTAAAACAAACAAGCAAAAAAAAAACCAAACAAACAAAACCTAAAAATGTATGAATTCAAGAAGCGAGGAAATATATATCTTCAGTACTTGTATGCTAAAAACTAGAAAATGCTGATAAAAGAAATCAAGAAAGATCTAAATAATTGGAAAGAAAAGTGAAAGTGAAGTCGCTCAGTCACGTCCGACTCTTTGTGATCCTGTGGACTGCAGCCCACCAGGCTCCTCCGTCCATGGGATTCTCCAGGCAAGATACTGGAGTGGGTTGTCATTTCCTTCTCCAGGGGATCTTCCCAACCCAGGGATCAAACCCAGGTATCCTGCATTGCAATCTTTATGGCCACCAGGGAAGCCCAAACAATTGGGGATACATACTATATTCACAAATTGGAAGACTCGCAACACAGTGAAGATGTGAATTCTCTCTAAATTGATACATAGATTAAATGCAATTTCATAATCTATGCAAGGTGTTTTGAAGAAAGGCAATTATTACGAACTTAGAATTCTATACCTCAGATAAATAGAAACAATTTATTACCATCAGATCTACAGTAAGAAATACTAAAGACAGATCTCCAGAGAAGAAAAATGACTTTGATGGAAGGAGGGTATCCAAAAAAAAAAGGGGGGGGGGCACTGCATATAGTGGTAAATATTGGCTGTTCAAAGCAATACTGGTAATGTTTTTTTTTTTTTTTTCTGGGTTAAATTATATGTAGAACTAAAAACACATGACAGCAGAAAGAGGTAAAAGTGCTAACTTAAGACAAATTCTAATAGCTCAAAAATGCATGTTCTGGACTACAGGGTAACCACCAAAAGAATGATAAGAAATGTATAACTAACAAGATATTAGAGGGGAAAACAAAATGATAAATAGCCTTAAATAATTCAAAATAGTAAGAGAGAAAAAAAGAAATATGACAATAAAAAACAAACACCAAGAAAACAGATTTAAACCAAAAGAGCATTTATATTAAAAGTGATTGGACTAAATATTCCAATTAAATTTGCTGTTGTTGCTGCTGTTTAGTCCCTAAGTTATGTCTGACTTTTTGAGACTCTCTGGACTGTAGCTCCTCTCTCTAAGGGATTTCCCAGGCAAGAATACGGGACTGGGTTGCCATTTCCTTCTCCAGGGGACCTTCCCGACCCGGGGATTGAAACTGTGTCTCCTGCATTGGCAGATGGATTCTTTATCACTGGGCTACCAGCGAAGCCCGATTTCAATTAAAGACACTATAAAAAAATACACTGTCAGCCTGCTTTCAAAACCAGCTAAAGGATGTTTATAAAAGAAACTATAAATATGATGATACAGAAATTTGACAGTAAGTAGGCCGAAAAAGATATATCATTCAAAAAACAAGCAAAAGTAAAGCTGGTAAACTCTGATACTGGATGAAGTAAACATTATTAAGGCATAAGATAAAGAGGGATATTTCATTGTATGGTAAGGTCAATATTTATGTCTGAATGATTTCAAATTCTTTGAAATTTATTGATACAATCTTTATGGCCCACCATGTGGTCAATTTGGAAAATTTCTTACTTGAAAATAATATATATTTATTCTGCAATTGATAGGAACCATGTGGTATGTACGTAAACTGGGTTAAGTTCTTTATTTATCTTCATCTAATCCCTACTGTTTTTTTTTGAATATTTATTCTATCATTTATCAAGATAATTCTAGTAAAATTTCCAATTTTGATTTTAGATGTGTTTCTCTTTTGAGTCTGTCAATTTTTGCTTTACATGTATTTTAGGATAAATCTTAGGTGTATAATACATTTGTGTGTGTGAGTGTTAGTTTATCAACTGTGTTTGACTCTTTGCAACTACATGAACTATAGCCCACTAGGCTCCTCTGTCCATGAAGTTATCCAGGCAAGAATACAAGAGTGGGTAGCCATTCCCTTCTCCAGGGGAATCTTCCTGACCCAGGGATCAAACCCTGGTCTCTTGCACTGCAGGCAGATTCTTTACCATCTGAGCCACCAGGGAAGCCCATAACGTATTTAGTAGTCTTATCAATTGACTTGACCGTGTTGGGGGTTGGGGTTCTGAACAGCGAAACAAATCCACTATGTGCACAGTGTCCCCCATCCCTGCTTCTGCATCACCTAAGGGGTTGGAGGGCAAGGGAAATTGACATAAACATGGAGTTCATGCTGCCTGATGGACTGTCTTCTGTCTCTGACCCAGAAATCTCCCATCTTCTGCCAGCATTCATGAACCTATGTTGGGCTGACTAACCAGCTTGCAGAGTAGGATCTTCACAGTTCTGAACAGTTTTAAAAGATGGAAACAGGATTCCAACAGAGACTGGGCTTTCTCAAAGAGACAGGACATGGGGTCAGGAGGCTAGGTCAGGAGGTAGAAAAAGATGTCCCAGGATTCTGTGGGGAACTCTCTTACCTAGGTGATGGGCAAAGGGCCAGTGAGCAAGGGCCCAACTATCTATTAACAGTTGTTTAGAGGTGAAGCAGTAAGAGTAGGGCTGAATGGGGCTGATGCTCACTCCCCTCCTGTCTGATTGCAGGGAGCCCCCAAAATTGATAGAGGGTTTCTGGTGGACCAAATCATGGGAAATTCATTTGACTTAACTGCAAAAGAACTCAGATATGAAAGTAACTGCACCTGGCTCTCTCCCTCTGCACCTGCTGGCCCCTTCCTACCTTTCTTCCCCATCAGCTGCTTTCATGAAAGGTAATAGGGATGAGGCCCAGGTCTCTCTGTCCCAGAGGGGGGACCACAGGTCACATGCACTTGTGAGCTGGGGTACCTTATGGAGGAGAGGTGCTCACACTTTTATGGTTCTGTTGGAGAAAGGTGCCAAAGTTACCATCCTACCCAGACACAGGGGAAGTGGCCTCTGAGCTCAACTAACAGGAGTTGGGTATGCTCACAGTGGGGAATGGAAGCTCGTGGAATTCTGTGTGCAGTGTCCCTGGGTCCAATCCAGTGCAGACTTGTTGCTCCTTCTGAAGTTGAACATACAATAGGAATTAAGTTCACATGCGTGGATGTCCCATCCCATAAATGCCAAAGGGGATTATTCTGATCAGAAGAGCTGCAGGTTGAGAAGGGCGAATGGGGAAAATGCTCCTGCCATTTACTCCTGGTGAGTGAGTCAGGGTTGCACAGGAGGCCTCTACTCAAGGGGTCCAAGCTTTCACCTTGTAGATGATGACTGTTGACTTGCACATCAGAAGCTCAGCCTCAGGGCCTGGACTCTGTGATATCATACCTCAGCCAGCTGGGTGGCTGAAAAGTCCCAGCAAAATTTAAGAGAATCCTTGTGAAGTCAAGTTTCTTGGGATGCTGTTGGGGATTTGCTATGATCAATCTCTCTGGTGGTCAAGTAAAACTGCAGTCTCTTCAGCCATCACAAACCATCACAATCCACTGCCAAAAGAGGGCTCCTACTTGGGTTCTGAGTTGGAGATGCAATATGCCCCACCCGGGCATTCTAGTTGGTCCTTTATGACCTCCAACTTGCAAGCCAGCTTCCCATACATGGAGCCAGCTCATCAGGCTAAGTTGGAAGTGGTCCAGCAAACTCTAGTACATTTGTTACTTTGGGGCCCTACAATCCCAGGGTCCCTTTGAGTTCCAAGAGTCTGTGATCAATGCTTTTGCTGACTGGAACCTCTGGCGGGGGAGGTGGCATCCACCCAACAGGTATCCCTTTCAGACTTGTCACCCCCATGACATGACTGCCATGCTCACCCCATTGGAGAAGTTTCAACTGACCCACTACTGGACTCCAGTCAAAACTGGGTACCCCCACCCCCCATGGAAGCCTGGTGATCTTGGCCTGATATTCCTTTTTTGGGGTGGTCACCTCAGCCTCAGCATAAAACAAGGTGAAAATGGCCCAATGAGGATCCCTCATCAGTGAAAGTGAAAGTCGCTCAGTCGTGTCCGACTCTTTGCAACCCCATGGACTACACAGTGCTTGGAATTCTCCAGGCCAGAATACTGCCTTTCCTTTCTCCAGGGCATCTTCCCAACCAAGGGAGTGAACCCAGGTCTCCCACATTGCAGGTGGATTTTTTATCAGCTGAGCCAAAAGGGAAGCCCAAGAATACTGGAGTGGGTAGCCTATCCCTTCTCCAGGCGATCTTCCTGACCCAGAAATCGAACCAAGGTCTCCTGCACTGCAGGTGGATTTTTTACCAATTGAGCTATCAGGGAAGCCCAAAACACTGCACAGAAAAACATTTATGGCTTTATAGCATTTACAACATTATAGCATACTGCCAAAGAAGATATAGTGATATAAACTTCCATTTCATGAAGCCAGAAGAAAGAAGAGCACATCTAACCCAAATGAAAAGGACAGAAGGAATAAAAATAAAGAGTAGAGGTTAATGAAACAGGAAATAAATGTACCAAGGAAAAGCCAGTGGAGACCAAGATAGGTTCCTGGAATAGATTAATAAGATTCACATGTCCCTAGCAACATTATTAATGAAAACCAAAGAAAATTTCAAAGTAACAACACTGGAAATGAAAAAGGGGCCATTAGGACTTCCCTGGTGGCCCAGTGGCCAAGACTTGTGCTCCCAGTGTAGGGGGCTGGGTTCAACCCTGCTCTGGGAACTAGATCCCACGGGCCATGGCTAAGCGTTCACGTGCCGCAGCTAAAAGATCTCGCGTGCCGCAAGGCAGATTGAAGGTGCTGGGCACAACTGAGAAACGGTGCACTCAAACAAACAAATATTTTCTCAAAAAGAAAAAAGCGGCCATCATCACAGATCCTATTGACATTAAGAAAATAATATGAGCTGACATAAACATCTGTGAATTTAGGTAAAATAGACAAATTCTTCAAAACCATTTCAAAATGACATAAGAAGAAACAGAGATTCGAAATAGTTCAAAATCTCTTAAAAGAAATCGAGTCTGTAATTTTAAAACACACACAAAACACAGCCACATGATCATGTGGTTTCGGAGTTATTTCAATCATTTAAAAGAGTTACAACATCAGTCTTGTAGACATTCCTCCACAGAATAGAAACAGAGGATAGACTCTACAGCTCTTTTTTTGAGGCTAAACTAATCTTCATATTAAAAGCTAATGTGAACATTACAGGAAACAAAAGATTAATATTTCTCATGAACATAGATGTCAAAATCCTAATCCAAACACTAGCAAATCAAATTTAGCGATACACAAAAGCAATGATACCATAACTATATGAGGTTTGAGGTTTACTCCAGGAATGTACGAGTGAGTAACCATTTGAAAATCAATCAATATAACCCACCAATGTACAGAAAAAAAAAGAGGAAAATCACATGATCACTTTAAATGATAAAGAAAGAGCATTTGATAACTTTCAACATCATTTATGAAGGATAAAAACTTAGCAAACTGGGAATGGAAGGTAACTACCTTAATATCATATGTATTATAGTATCTACAAAAATGCTACAGCTAGTATCATATTTACTGGTGAAATAGTACATTTCTCTCTGAGATTGGAAATTAGTTGAGGATATCTGCTATTAACTCTCCAATTCAAAAATTTCCTGGAAGACCTACACAATGTAGTAAGACAAAAAGAACCAACCCCCACTCCAATTGGAAAGGAAAAAAATAAAACTATCATTCTTTGTTTTTTATAGATCATGGACCTAGAAAGTCCAAAAAATTCTACAAGCTACTAGAGTTTATAAATAAATTTAGAAAGGTTCTAGAATACAAGATTAATAAATAACAATAAACTATATTTCTATATCTCAGCTATTGCTGGCACTTTAAGAGCATTTCTTTACAATATAACAAAATACATAAAATGCATAGAGATAATCTAATGAATAATGTTCAAGACCCTTACTTTGAAAATTAAAAAATATTAGTGAAAGAGTTAAGGAACATGTCATGTTCATTGATTAGGAAATTTAATATTGCGAAGATATATATTTTATCTCACATGATCTATAGATTAATTTATATGGAATTAACATATAGTTCCACATTAAATATGTAATTATTCTATATAGCATATATACACATTAATTTATATAGAAATGTAAAGGCTGAGAATAGCAAAGACAAATCATAAGAGGAAAAACAAAGCTGGAGGACTTATACCGCATGTTATGACTTATAAAACTATGGTCATCTTGTATTAAGGACAGATGGACTAAAGGAACAGAGTCCAAATCAGACCCTCACATATACAATCACCTGCTTTATCTCAAATGTTACCTTGCAGTACAGCAGAGAAAAATGGTTTCAATGACGGCACCAGGGTAGGTATGTAAACATATGGGAAAATGGACTTTCACTACATGTCACACCACATGTAAAAGTCATTTTTTAGGTGGGTTGTAGATTTGTGAAAGAAAGAGTTTTTATCTTCAGAAACCTGGGGTAGGCAACGATTTCTTAAACCAAAATAGAAGTTCTGAAAAAAGAGGGAAAAAAGGTAAATTGAACTACTTTAGCATTAGATCATCTGTTCATTAAAGTGTATCAGTCAGTAAAAGGACAGCCCACAGAGTGGGTGAAGGTATATGTAACACATCTGATAAGGACTTATATTCATAATGTATAAGGAATTCCCACATATCAAACAAGAAGATGAAGGTTAAAAAAGGGCAAAAAACCTGAAAAGGCATCCAATGAAAGAGGATAATCAATGGACAGTAACATGAAAAGATATTCAACTTCATTAGCCATCAGAAAATAAAAATTAAAGCCACTATGGGACATACATCCAACACAGTGAGTAAAATGGAAAGACAAAAAATACAGAACATCCAGAACTCTCAACAGTGGAAGAGTGAATTGGTACATCCATTTCGGAAAAGTATTTGGAAAACTATTATAAAGCAGAACATATGTAAATCCTATAACCCAGCAATACTGTAACAGGGAAGAGGCTCTGTATTTTAAGTTAATCACTAAAGGGATGTTACCTATAAATTTAAATTACACATAATGGCCCATCTCCAGAAACCCGGCCTCCCAGGTAATGAGCATTAAGCTAAAATACCTTTATTTAGCTAACAGGAGGGGGAAGGCAATGGCACCCCACCCCAGTACTCTTGCCTGGAAAAGCCAATGGACGGAGTAGCCTGGTGGGCTGCAGTCCATGGGGTCGCTAACAGTCGGACAGACTGAGCGACTTCACTTTCACTTTTCTCTTTCATGCATTGGAGAAGGAAATGGCAACCCACTCCAGTGTTCTTGCCTGGAGAATCCCAGGGATGGGGGAGCTTGGTGGGCTGCCGTCTATGGGGTCACACAGAGTCGGACACGACTGAAGTGACTTAGCAGCAGCAGCAGCAGCTAACAGGAAATATTTTGACCTGGCCCACCTGTGAATGACTGCAGAGAGGAAGCAATTAACATATCCCCTCTGGAAGCTGATGGGAACCAGGAAGTGTTTGACTTTACTCCCTCCCCTTTTTAGTGTAAAGGGAACTTGAATTCTAACTCAGGCAAGATGGTTCTTTGGGACACAAGTTCACCACCTTCTCAGTTTGCTGGCTTTCCAAATAAAGTCCTTATTCCTGGCAAAACAACTCAACTCTTAGTTTATTAGTCTGTTCTACTGTGAGCAGAACGAGCTTGGATTCCATAACAATACCACTCCTAGGTATGTATCCTCAAAAACATATTCCTGTGTTTACTGAAAACATGTACAAGAATGTTCATAGTGCATCAGTTCAGTTCAGTTGCTCAGCTGTGTCTGACTCTTTGAGATCCCATGGACTGCATCACACCAGACTTCCCTGTCCATCACCAGCTCCTGGAGTTTACTCAAACGCATGTCCACTGAGTTGGTGATGACATCCAGCCATCTCATCCTCTGTCGTCCCCTTCTCCTTCCACCTTCAATCTTTCCCAGCATCAGGGTCTTTTCAAATGAGTCAGTTCTTTGCATCAGGTGGTCAAAGTATTGGAGTTTCAGCTTCAGCATCAGTCCTTCCAATGAATATTCAGGGCTGATTTCCTTTAGGATGGACTGGTTGGATGTCCTTGCTGTCCAAGGGACTCTCAGGAGTTTTCTCCAACACCACAGTTCAAAAGCATCAATTCTTCAGCATTCAGCTTTCTTTATAGTCCAACTCTCACATCCATACATGACTATTGGAAAAACCATAGCTTTGACTAGGCGAGCCTTTGTGGGCAAAGTAATGTCTCTGCTTTTCAATATGCTGTCTACGTTGGTCATAACTTTCCTTCCAAGGAGTAAACATCTTTAAATTTCGTGGCAGCAGTCACCATCTGCAGTGATTTGGGCCCCCCCCACCAAATAAAGTCTGTCACTGTTTCCATTGTTTCCGCATCTATTTGCCATGAAGTGATGGGACCGGATGCCATAATCTTCGTTTTCTGAATATTGAGCTTTAAGCCAACTTTTTCACTCTCCTCTTTCACTTTCATCAAGAGGCTGTTTAGTTCTTCCTTGCTTTCTGCCATAAGGGTGGTGTCATCTGCATATCTGAGGCTATTGATATTTCTCCCAGAAATCTTGATTCCAGTTTGTGCTTCATCCAGTCCAGCATTTCTCATGATGTATTCTGCATATAAGTTAAATAAGCAGGGTGACAATATATACAGCCTTGACGTACTCCTTTCCTAATCTGGGACCAGTCTGTTGCTCCATGTCCAGTTCTAACTGTTGCTTCTTGACCTGCATACAGATTTCTCAGGAGACAGGTCAGGTGGTCTGGTATTCCCATCTCTTGAAGAATTTTCCACAGTTTGTTGTGATCCACATAGTCAAAGGCTTTGGCATGGTCAATAATTTTTATGGAACTCTCTTGCTTTTTCGATGATCCAGCAGATGTTGGCAATTTGATCTCTGGTTCCTCAGACTTTTCTAAATCCAGCTTCAACATCTGGAAGTTCATGGTTCACCTACTGTTGAACACTGGCTTGGAGAATTTTGAGCATTATTTTGCTAGCGTGTGAGATGAGTGCAATTGTGTGTAGTTTAAACATTCTTTGACATTGCCTTTCTTTGGGATTGGAATGAAAACTGATCTTTTCCAGTCCTGTGGCCACTGCTGAATTTTTCAGATTTGCTGGCGTATCGAGTGCAGCACTTTCATAGCATCATCTTTTAGGATTTGAAATAGCTCAACTGGAATCACATCACCTCCACCAGCTTTGTTCGTAGTGATATTTCCTAAGGCCCACTTGACTTCCCATTCCGGGATGTCTGGCTCTATGCGAGTGATCACACCATTGTGAATATCTGGGTGGAGAAGATCTTTTCTGTACAGTTCTTCCGTGTATTCTTGCCACCTCTTCTTATTGTCTTCTGCTTCTGTTAGGTCCTGACCATTTCTGTCCTTTATTGAGCCCATCTTTGCATGAAAAGTCCCTTCGTATCTCTAATTTTCTTGAAGAGATCTCTAGTCGTTCCCATTCTATTATTTTCCTCTATTTCTTTGCATTGATCACTGAGGAAGGCTTTCTTATCTCTCCTTGCTCTTCTTTGGGACTCTGCATTCAAATGGGTATTTCTTTCCTTTTCTCCTTTGCCTTTCGCTTCTCTTCTTTTCATAGCTATTTGTAAGGCCTCCTCGGACAACCATTTTGCCTCTTTGCATTTGTTTTTCTTGGGGACAGTCTTGATCACTGCCTCCTGTACAATGTCATCACGAATTTCTGTCCATAGTTCTTCAGGCACTCTATCAGATCTAATCCCTTGAGTCTATTTGTCACTTCCACTGTATAAACATAAGGGATTTGATTTAGGTCATACCTGAATGGTCTAGTGTTTTTCCCAGTTTCTTCAATTTCAGTCTGAATTTGGCAATAAGGAGTTCATGATCTGAGCCACAGTCAGCTCCAGGTCTTGGTTTTGCTGACTGTATAGAGCTTCTCCATCTTTGGCTGCAAATAATATAATCAATCTGATTTTGGTGTTGACCATCTGGTGATGTCCATGTGTATTCTCTTGTGTTGTTGGAACAGGGTGTTTGCTATGACCAGTGTGTTCTCTTGGCAAAACTCTATTAGCCTTTGCCCTGCTTCATTCTGTACTCCAAGGCCAAATTTGTCCATTACTCCAGGTGTTTCTTGACTTCCTACTTTTGCATTCCAGGCCCTATAATGAAAAGGACATCTTTTTTGGGTGTTAGTTCTAGAAGGTCTTGTAGGTCTTCATAGAACCATTCAACTTCAGCTTCTTCAGCATTACTAGTCAGGGCCTGGACTTGGATTACTGTGATATTGAATGGTTTGCCTTGGAAACGAAGAGATCATTCTGTTGTTTTTGAGAATGCATCCAAGCACTGCATTTTGGACTTTTGTTGACTATGATGGCTATTCCATTTTTTCTAAGGGATTCTTGCCCATAGTAGTAGATATAATGGTCATCTGAGTTAAATTCACCCATTCCAGTCCATTTCAGTTCACTGATTCCTAAAATGTCAATGTTCACGCTTGCCATCTCCTGTTTGACCACTTCCAATTTGCTTCGATTCATGGACCCAATACTCCAGGTTCCTATGCAATATTGCTCTTTGCAGCATCGGACTTTACTTCCATCACCAGTCGCATCCACAACTGGGGGTTGTTTTTGCCTTGGCTCCATCTCTTAATTCTTTCTGGAGTTATTTCTCCACTGATCTCTAGTAGCATACTGGGCACCTACTGACCTGGGGAGTTCATCTTTCAATGTCCTATCTTTTTGCCTTTTTATACTGTTCATGGGGTTCTCAAGGTAAGAATACTGAAGTAGTTTGCCATTCCCTTCTCCAGTGGACCACGTTTTGTCAGAACTCTCCACCACGACCCATCCATCTTGGGTGGCCCTATACGGCATGTCTGATAGTTTCACTGAGTTAGACAAGGCTGTGGTCCATTTGATCAGATTGGTTAGTTGTCTGTGATTGTGGTTTTCAGTCTCTCTGCCTCCTGATGGAGAAGGAGAAGAGGCTTATGGAAGCTTCCTGATGGGAGAGACTAAGGGGGAAACTGGGTCTTGTTTTGATGGGCGGGGCCATGCTCAGTAAATCTTTAATCCAATTTTCTGTTGAAGGGTGGGGCTGTGTTCCTTCCTTGTTATTTATTTGACCTGAGGCCCAACTATGGTGGAGTTAATGAAGATAATAGGGACCTCCTCCAAAAGGTCCCATGCACACACTGCTACACTCAGTGCCCCCAACCCTGCAGCAGGCCACTGCTGACCCATGCCTCCACCCTCGTGGACACTCATGAGCAAGTCTAGGTCAGTCTCTTGTGGGGTCACTGTCCCTTTTTCCTGGGTCCTAGTGCACACAAGGTTTTGCTTGTGCCCTCCAAGAAGAGTAAGTCCTGTGTAAGTTCTGGTGGCTCTATGGTAGGGTTAATGGCGACCTCCTCCAAGAGGCCTTATGCCATACCCAGGTCTGCTGCACCCAGAGCCCCTGCCCCTCGTGGCAGGCCCCTGCTGACCCGCACCTCCACCGGAGACACTCAGACACAGTACTGTCGCAGTCTCTGCGGGGTCTCTGGGTCCTGGTGCACACGAGGTTTGTCTGAGCCCTCTAAGCGTCGCTGGTGGATATGGGATTTGATTCTAAACTCAATTTCGCCACTCCTACCATCTTGCTGGGGCTTATCCTTTGCCCTTGGACATGGGGTATCTCCTCAAAGTTGCTCCAGGGCTGCAAAGTCACCGCGCCAGTGCCAAGCAGCCAGAGCTAGCTCATAGTGCATACTTTACATACCCAAAAGTCTGAAATAACCCAATTGTTATGGATTGAATGTTTGTGTTCCCCCTTTATATGCTGAAGCTCTAACCCTGACATGGCTATGTTTGGAGATGGGACTTCTAAGGAAGTAATTAAGGGTAAATGAGGTCAGTAGGGTGGGGCCCTAATCTGATAGGAACAATGTCCTTGCAAGAGACACCACAGAGCTCATTCTGCCTCCTTCTCTCCCCTGAAGGTCTTTTACAGGAAAGACCACATGAAGACAACAAAAAGATAAAAATCAACTTAAGATTTAAGTTCAACTTAACTTCTGATTTAAGTTGGGTCCCAGAGGTAAAGACTCTTATCCAGTTGAAAGCATTCCTGAGGCTGTTGAGTCAGTGGTGACCATCCTGGAGGATCATCCAGCTATGGTAAACGCCAATACCTTACAGCCTCTGGAGAACCAAAAATGGCCCAGTGCTATTCTAATATCTCCAGCTGTATCCAGAATGGGATGCCCAAGATTAAGAATTCTTCGCAGGAGCAATAGGATTGAGTACGTGGCTCACAGTTTCTACTCCAAGCTCAGACAGCGTGATCATTCACGTCTCCCCACACAATGACTTCATTTAAGAACAGGCCAAAAAACTATGGGAACTAGTACTGTGAATGTTAAGAAACAAAAATGAAATCTGGAGCTCCTGCAAAGAAGAAAATCAGATGAACATCACCAATATAAGGCGGCGGTATTATATACAGGTGAGGAGCTATTAGTCACTTACTCTGCCTTTTCTAAGTAACTTTTTTGGGCTTTGTAACAGATGGTTGTTGTTGTTTAGTCTTTAAGCTGTGTTTGATGCTTTTGCTACCCCATGGCCACCAGGCTTCTCTGTCCATGGGATTTCCCAAGCAAGAACACTGGAGTGGGTTGCTAGTTCTTTATCCAGGGGATCTTCCTGACCCAGGGATCAAACCCGAGTCTCCTGCATTGCAGGTAGATTCTTTACCACTGAGCCACTGGGGAAGCCCACAACAGATGGTTCAATTTAGTTCAGTTCAGTCGTTCAGTCGTGTTCAACTCTTCACAACCCCGTGGACCACAGCACGCCAGGCCTCCCTGTCCATCATCAACTCCCAGAGTCTAGTCAAACTCATCTCCATTGAGTCGGTGATGCCATCCAACCATCTCATCCTCTGGCATCCCCTTCTCCTCCTGCCTTCAATCTTTCCCAGCATCAAGGTCTTTTCAGATGAGTCAGCTCTTTGCATCAGGTGGCCAAAGTATTGGAATTTCAGCTTCAACTTCAGTCCTTCCAATGAACATCCAGGATTGATCTCCTTTAGGATGGATTGGCTGGATCTCCTTGCAGTCCAAGGGACTCTCAAGAGTCTTCTCCAACACCACAGTTCAAAAGCATCAATTCTTCAGCACTCAGCCTTCTTTATAGTCCAACCACTGGAAAAACCATAGCCTTGATGAGATGGACTTTTGTTGGCAAAGTAATGTCTCTGCTTTTTAGTATGCTGTCTAGGTTGGTCATAACTTTCCTTCCAAGGAGTAAGTGTCTTTTAATTTTATGGCTACAGTCACCATCTGCAGTGATTTTGGAGCCCCCCAAAATAAAGTCAGCCACTGTTTCCACTGTTTCCCCATCTATCTGCCATGAAGTGATGGGACCAGATGCCATGATCTTAGTTTTTTGACTGTTGAGCTTTAAGCCAACTTTTTCACTCTTCTCTTTCACTTTCATCAAGAGGCTTGTTAGTTCGTCTTCACTTTCTGCCAGAAGGGTGGTGTCATCTGCATATATGATGTTATTGATATTTCTCCCAGCAATCTTGATTCCAGCTTGTGCTTCCTCCAGCCCAGCATTTCTCATGATGTACTCTGCATATAAGTTACAGTGGAAGTGAGAAACAGATTTAAGGGACTAGATCTGATAGACAGAGTGCCTGATGAACAGATGGTTACCACAGTTTAAAATAAGATGTCATTTTGCTTGTCCCCCATGAAAACTCTTGGATCAAAGAAAACATAACGAGACAATTGCTATGAGAAAGGCGAGTTCATTCTTGCCCTGTGATTCTCTTTAATATTGTGGCCCTTCTGCAGCCACCACATTCACCTAGGGCCATTGAATCACTTTCTCTGGGCATCACTGTGCTCTGCAAATGCTTCTGAGATTTCCTCGAAGGAGACTGTGAGGATTCACTCCTGTTCTGTCTCCGTTATGTTTCACCCATGCTCCAGACTTCCTCATCCAGCTGGTACCCAACAGTGCACAGGGCTGTTAGGGGTGCTGTGGGAGGTCCCTACGATGAGTAAATCCCATCCCTTGGACTTCATCCCACACTAACTCCCACATCTGCTTCTTTAGCTCAGACTGTTCCTAACTCCAGACCCACATGTTCAACTGGATGCCAACTTTCCAAGTCTCAATAGGATTTGAGACTTTGCTTCTGTATCACCGCCAACCCCTCTTCCAGGGGTCTGTGTCTCCACATGGCACCACCATCAAGCAGGGTCATGCTTGACTCTTCTCCTTCTGCTATTGCCCCATCCAATCCATCAGTGAAACCTGTAGGACTTTCCTCAAAACAGATCCTGGTTTACCTCTAGCTATTTACTGCCACCTTCACTGCTACCCCCAAGGCTCTGGGCTATCTGCTGCTCTTCCTGCTCTGTTTTCCTCGGCAGAGGGCACTCTCAAAAGACCAGCCAGGACACGTCAGTGTGAATACAAACATGTCACCACTCCTTCCTAAAGCCCTCCTGGGGCTGCACAACCTTCCCTCCTGTTAACCCTGAGGCTCAGGAGCGTTCCATGGACCCTGGCTGCCATTCTATCACCTTCCTTTCCAACCCCTCCAGCCTTCATCCCATCTGCTCCCATATTCTACCTTCCTTAAATGAGCTGAGGCTTTGAGTGTGTCCCACGGCTCATTCCTCCTTGCCTTCAAGAACCCTGCCTTGGGCTCCCTCCCTTCTCCTCGGAGTGCCTACCGCATGGTCTTGTGCCATATTGATGGTCTGCCTTATCATCTTTCTTTCCCACTAGAACTTCATCGCGGGGAAGGCAATGGCACCCCACCCCAGTACTCTTGCCTGGAAAATCCAATGGACAGAGGAGCCTGGTGGGCTGCAGTCCATGGGGTCGCTAACAGTCGGATAGACTGAGCAACTTCACTTTCACTTTTCTCTTTCACGCATTGGAGAAGGAAACGGCAACCCATTCCAGTATTCTTGCCTGGAGAATCCCAGGGACAGGGGAGCCTGGTGGGCTGCCGTCTATGGGCTCACACAGAGTCGGACACAACTGAAGTGACTTAGCAGCAGCAGCAGCAGCAGAACTTCATCGCGGGGAAGGCAATGGCACCCCACCCCAGTACTCTTGCCTGGAAAATCCAATGGACGGAGTAGCCTGGTGGGCTGCAGTCCATGGGGTCGCTAACAGTCGGACAGACTGAGCGACTTCACTTTCACTTTTCTCTTTCATGCATTGGAGAAGGAAATGGCAACCCACTCCAGTATTCTTGCCTGGAGAATCCCAGGGATGGGGGAGCCTGGTGGGCTGCCGTCTATGGGCTCACACAGAGTCGGACACGACTGAAGTGACTTAGCAGCAGCAGCAGCAGAACTTCATCGCTATGAGGGCAACAACTTCACCTGCGTGGTTCATAATGATGGGATTTCCAGCACCTGGACAGGGTGTCTGTGGGACTGCAATTCAGGCTTGCAGTTCTGGCAGCTGTCTTATCTTCTACATTAACATGGAAGGAATTGAGGCTCCAGCTGACCTGCAGGGCTTCAAACACCTGCACATGTTAGAACTTCTCTGTCAGATTCACTCCAATCCAACTCTCCTCCTGTGGAGACAGACTCAACAGCACAACGCAGAGGCGTCCCCACTTTTTCTGCACACGATGACTGCACTGTGTGCAGTGACACAGACATGCCTCTGCCTTTGGAACCACATACTTGCTGAAGCATCATGCCATCTCATCCCATTCAGGGGCGTCCAAAAAGGGCAGGGGCGCCCGAAAGGGGCAGGGGTGCCAGACAGCGCTCAGACTAAATGAAGAATGTGAGGCATCTTCTTTCCTCTCTCAGGGGGTCAGTGGCTTTATGTCCTGAAGACCTGGCCCTCCTGTCGTCTCCTCCTATCTTGGGGCCAGAGTGGATCATGTTTTCTGGGGTTTTAAGGCCTGCAGAGAATGGCACACCCTCTCCTGTGGGTTCTGTGGGAGGTGAAGCTTCATAACTCGATACAGAGGCTCCTCAAACAGGTAGGGCTGCCTGTGTGCCTTGTGGAGCTGGGGAGCCACTCTGGACGCCTGCTCTGTGCTGGGCTAGGAGGGAATGGAGCTGGAGTATGGGCCTGGATCACATGAGCCCCCAGGAAGGGAGAAAAGTCCCCCACCCTGAGGCCCTGAGACAGAGTTTATATTTCCTTCCAAACACAACTTGTATTATGTCTTGAACAAGCAGATTTTTTTCACTAAAATTTTTTTGAGATTCGTATTTCCATCTCCCATAGACCCAGTAAATAATACTGCTATCAATGGCTGATTCACAGTGATCTGAACACTAAATTACTGGACAAGGGAACTGACACACTACATGTGGCCATGTCGAGCAGCTTTCTCCCCACTGTTCCTCAGCGGAGCTCTGCCTGCCCCATGGAGAGTGACAGCAGGGCCCGAGGGACGAAGCCAAGGCTGCCTCCCAGCTCCTCACCGCGCCGAGGTGGGGGGCTGGGTGGGACTCCTGGGCCTCTGCCAGATTCCCACCAGCATCCAGGCACAGAAAAGGCCTGAAGGATGATTGGTCTACGGCTTAAAGAGAGGTACAGAGAAGTCGATGGATGGTAGGCAGCAGGGCAGAGAGGAATGCACGTTTGTTCTACCATCCACTATTTTCCAGTCCTCATCTCCCTGTTCTCGGCAGAACCCTGATGTTCAGACTCTCCCTGCCCGGGATCGTGGTCCTGAAGGCTGGGGCACTGGCCAGCCTCCAAAGGCCTCCTTCAGCACTGCTGGGGTGCTGTCCGCAGCCCCTGAAAATCCAAAGAGTGAGTCACAGAAGACACACGCCACGTGCTTTGCTGGCTGCTTCCGTGACCAACAAGGGTCTTGGCAGGTTGACACTGACAGATTAACGGGAGAACAAACTCTCCAAGAGCCATTTGAAGGAGCAGAGCCTCAAGGTTTTCACGGGCAGGAGAGGCTGAAGACAAAGGTAGTGAAAGGAGGCATGCAAGTGCACCCAGGTCAGAGGAAAACCCAAAATGCAAAGCAAGCCAGCTGACTCGTCATGGGAGAATGAACATTTGCAAAGAGTCAAGCAGTGCCCCTTTAAAATGCTGGTTTGGGAGGTAAAATGTAAGTAAAAATTAATATGTGATCCATGGGAAAAAAGATAACAGAAAAGACCTTCCAAAAGAGCAAAAGCTCTTGCTGAGCATGGTAAGGCTGGAGGAGAAGGCTGGTATGGTGGACTCCATGCCCTTTACCAGGACTGGGGCTTTAAGTGAGACAGCAATTATCAGTGCTACTGACCATCCTCGAGGCTGAACTTTGTCACGCACTTGGCTACCATGGCCTTCAAGAGAAATTAGTTCATGAATTTTTTTCCTTTGTAACTTCCACCAATTTTCCCTTCTCTGTGACTAGTGAATATTAGGTTTAAACTGTCTCATAGAGGCATCTTTAAATAGCCAGCCTCTAGAGGGAGGGCCTTAGTGTTAATTGTTCAGTCGTGTCCAACTCTTTGCGACCCCATGGACTGTAGCCTTACGTGGACTGTAGCCTTTTAGGCTCCTCTGTTCATGGAATTCTCCAGGCAAGAATACTGCAGTGGGTTGCCATTTCCTCTTCCAGAGGACCTTCCCCACTCAGAGACGGGAACTGGGGTCTCTGGCACCGTGGGCATATTCTTTACCGTCTGAGCTACCGTGGCTAATCCAGAGAGAAGGCCTGGAGGTGAGACAGGACCAGGTGTGGCGGTTGGTCTCCGAGCTGCTTTTGGCAGCTGTGCAGCAGTGGAGAAAACAGTCACAACATCAGATCCAACACAGTTATCGGGAATGTGGATCCTGTTATTAAGCCAAACACCCAAAGGGTGAGGCTTCCAAGTCCTGGGCTGAGACCTGGCTGCCAGCTTGCCCAGTACAAGTAAGGCCCCACTCACCACCAGCCCCTCTTCATCTTTGGGGATTTAGTGGTCCCATGGAGGATGCACAGGGGCCTGAGAACAAGGGCACAGGATCCTCTACACGCATGTCTGAGAAGCCCCAAACATGTGACTATGCAAAGATTTACAGTGCAAATGATCATGAGTGAGACAGAGGCTGCCTGTCTCAGAAAGAAACAAGGTCTGTTTCAAAATTCGTTTGGAACTAATTTATTCTTAGGAACTCCAAAGAAGACAAGTTTGATTTACTCCCTGAATCTAGTCCTCATCAGGATGTCAGAGAAACATTAAGGAGATCAGGAAACCAAAGTCAGGTTGTATGCTCTCCTAACCTGGAGCTGGGGGTGCAGGTGTGGGTGGGGGAGGGTAGGAACAGTTCCACAGGGCACCGTGCTGTCTAATGCTCAGCCTCACCAGGCCAGCATCCATCCTTTTCAGGTCTTTGCAGAGGGAAAAACTGAGGCTGAGAGAGGTCATGAGCTTGCCTGTGTCCACAGAAAGTGCCAGGGTCTCCTATTGCTCTCCAAGCGTAGGGTCTTTTGTCCAGGACCCACTTGGGCCATCATGGTTGGATAGGAAAGGAGAGAAGTTAAGGCAAAGCAGCTTGGGGTTCTCTGGGGGGACCTGACCTGGCCAGGCTGGATTAGGAACAAAGAGAACTCTCACGAGATCTGAGCACCACGTGCTCCTCACCCCACACCACTGGCGCCAGGCGAGGGCCAGGCAGGGCCTGCAGGCACCCAAGTTGACAGAGCGTGGAGCTGGGCAGCATTTCTCTCTTGCCCCCGCCCCCTCCTCCCGACCAGGGGCCCTGAATGGGGGGGAACTCACCTGCCTGCTCCAGGGCCACCATAGTCGCCTGTTCGATCAAGTCCCGTTCCACGAAGCTCCGGAAGTCCTCGCTGTACACACTCAGGTCCGGAAGCTGGAACGTGTAGATGGGCATCTCCAGCGGGAACTGCTCGCTGCTGCACTCGCTCGCCACGTGGGACCGTGCCAAGGACACGATGGCCGAGCTGGCATGGGAGATCCCCCGCGAGAGCCGCTTCTCTGTGTGGGGGAATGTGAGGGGGGCTGAGTGAGGGGGGCTCTGTGGGTGTGCACACTAGCCCACAGGACACATCCCACATGTGTGCACACGAGCACACAGGATGCATATGCACATGTAAACATACACGGCACACTCATGCAGCACACACGCGTACACATACACACATGTGTATGGACACATACACACATGTACACACTCGCCACGCACGCAGAGGCACACCCATGGACACCTGCACACCCATTACCTCTCCCTCCCCAGCCCTGCCAGCTCCCAGTGTTCTCAGCAGGCCTCCTTCATGCTGGGTTAACATCACCATCACCTGGCACAGGGCACTTAGTCAGGAAACCACTCAGAAGGAGGCAAAGGGCAAGTCTACCACACAAATATTCCTCAGCATCTGTAAAGATCAGCAGCCTTGCTTCCTGGATCTTAAGTTACATAGATCTCAGCTCAGCAGAGCTCTCGAGGCAGGAAATCCTACACAGGGGACTTCCCTTGCTTTTATGCTTTTGCATTTTTAGAGTGAGAAGCAATCCATTGGGCTTCCTCCACAGTGGCTTGGATTTTAAGATAGGTCACCACTACTGAAGTTACCCTTATAAACACACCCTGCAGGAAGATTCCCAGGACACAGTTATTAACCCATTGCATGCCTCTGTTCTGTCTGGATTTTCTGTTGTCATGGAAATCTTAAAAATTTTTATTTTGCCTCGGCTTTCCAACAAGGGATTAGAAATGCACTGTGGAATTTCTCTAAAATACAACCATTACTTTATTAGGAAGTCAATCATCTGATTTAAATGATACCGTCAAGAAATAATATTTAAAAAAAAATACTTATTTTTTAAAGCCCTGTGCTTAATAGCTAAATAATTCTTAAATGTGTGGTATTAGGAATAAGTTTTCAGTTTTACAATCAATATTTGTAACGATGAAGAATTCTTTTAGCAAGGTACTGCTGCTGCTGCTGCTAAGTCACTTCAGTCGTGCCCGACTCTGTGTGACCCCATAGACGGCAGCCCACCAGGCTCCCCCATCCCTGGGATTCTCCAGGCAAGAATACTGGAGTGGGTTGCCATTTCCTTCTCCAATGCATGAAAGAGAAAAGTGAAAGTGAAGTCGCTCAGTCTGTCCGACTGTTAGCGACCCCATGGACTGCAGCCCACCAGGCTACTCCATCCATTGGATTTTCCAGGCAAGAGTACTGGGGTGGGGTGCTAGGGTACTAGTCCTCTTTTAATTTTGCCCGGAAAGCAAATTCAGACTGGCATGTCAGTGAATATTTTCTAATCTTTCCTACCTGTGGTAGACTCATTAGTACATGTGGCCACTTAAGTTGAATGGATTCCCACTCACATTAGCCTGCTCATCGGTCAGGTTCTGTGCTCTGCTGATGCCTCTCTGAGCCGTGCTCCTGCCCCTGATGTTGTTGGCAGGAGGCCCACGCCCATGCCTTCATCAAGAGGGGAAGCTCTATTCCCCCACATGCAAGAGTAGTTGACAGCACTGCCATTAAAGTAACTTTGCTGAAGCAGATGAAAAACAAGAGGCCTTTGACCCTGGTATAGGTTAATTTTAAGCTCAAATTTAATTCTCAGAGGCCTCATATATTTGCATGGTAAGTCTCAAGACAGAGTATTTCAAAACGGATAGTTCTGATTCACCTTCAGTTTCATTCTGAGATGAATTCATGATGATTAAAGCATGTTGTATTGTGAAGGACAGGAAGAGAGATCAGACCACACAGGCCACGAGGACGGGGAGCCAGGGATCACACGGGCCAACTGGCTGTCCTGTCCCCCGGGGCAGGGGCAGAGGAGACCCCATGCCCCCCTGCCCCTCACAGACCTTGCCGAGGCCACATTTCTTGCCACCAGCTCCCTTTCTGGAATCTGGGAAAAGAGGAACTGCCCCATCCTTCAAGACCCAACAGTTTGCTTGAACACCCAAGGTAACATGAACCCACAGTGCTCTCAGCAGAGGCAAGGTGCTGGGCAAGGTCATCCATATGTCTTCATGGCTCATCAATCAGCATCTATTGCCAACTGATGTGGACCTTGCAAACGCTGTGACTCATAGTATAAATTGATGCTATTAAGCCAGTCCAAATGTTAATATTTGGAATCTAAGGGGAAAAGTCCTTTTGAACTAAAAGTGAATTATGTTAAAGATCACATAACAAGAAACAGATGCTCTGAATTCTAACTCCTTCCAACCACCACCTCCATGAATGCACATACATAATCACACACACACACACACACACACTCACTCACATGCACATACACTCACAAACGGATTCTTTAAACATTAATTCAGCAATTCTTCTTTTGGAAGTATAAATAAAATAAAACAGGAATTACCAGATTCAAAGTTATGCCCCAGAGAAATACAGAGAGATTAAAAAAAAATACTGAGGGGATACACAGAATTTTCTGACCCTTGACAAAGCCAACTCAAGCACTTATGATTTAGTATAGCAGAAGGAACTATATTCAATATCCTGTGATGAACCACAAAGGAAAATAATGTAAAAAGAATGTATACATATGTATAACTGAATCACTTTGCTGTATAGCAGAAATTAACACATTATGAATCAGCTGTATTTCAATAAAAACAAATTAAATAATGAAATTTAAAAACCCACACTAAGAAAAAGCTATCTATGATTTAGGTCAGGGGATGTGTATTAAGTCTGTTTTCCTATTTTCTGTATTCTGGAGGCTCTGGCATCTGGGGCCTCCCTGAATGGGGAGAGAATTTCCCTACGGAATTATCCAATTCTTAGATTCTTAGATTCTTAGGACTCACCCAGGACAAACCAGTTCAGAGCCCATGCTCTGGATCACCTCCTCTATCTGGCTCACACCAGGAGGCCATGTCACTGCCCTAATTACCCCTGGGCCAGGTGCCAGACAACAAAGAGATGGCCCCTATGCCCGCCAAGAGCTGCTGAAACTACTCAGGCCAGCCAATCCTAAGTCTGTTTACCCTGCCTTGTCTTTCCCACTGAAACACAATACAGGCTGCTGCCCTTGTTCTCCTCCGTCCCTTCTGCCTCCTGACCAGCCCTGGTGCTTCACCGTGTGACCCCAGAGGGTGTGTCATGCCTCCTGTTTCCAGGGAACTGTGAGTATAAGAACCTCTTCTTCTAGAACAGTCATGTCCCTGTCTGTGTGTCTCATCATATCTGATTAAAACAAGTCCTGGGTACATTTTAAAGCAGGTAGACAAAAATCTTCCTGACCCAGGGATTGAACTCGGGTCTCCTGCACTGGAGGCGGACTCTACCGTCTGAGCCACCAGGGAAGCCAGCTTTTCTAAGAGGGATGGATATAAATATTTTAGGCTTTGTGGGCCATACAATTCTCAGTCACCACTACTCAACTCTGTCTTTGCAGCAGGAAAGCAGCCATAGGCAGTGAATAAACAATGGGTTCCAATAAAACTTTACTGAAAAAACAGGCAGTGGCCAGATGTGGTTCATGAGTTATTGGTGTTGGTTGAGAATATGGAGGGGCTTTATCTTCCACTTTAGGAGACTGTGATTTCAGGAAGAATTCAATTAAAGGATATATATAGGTCTAATTCAGAAACTACAATCTCTGCTTGTTAAGAATATAGGGCATCCTTGGTGGTTCGGTGGTTAAGAAGCCACCTTGCAGTGCAGGAGATGCTGGTTTGATCCCTGGTTTGGGAAGATTCCACATGCTTCAGGCCAGCTAAGCTTGTGTGCCGTAACTAGTGAGCCCACAGCTACTGAAGCCTGCGTGCCCCAGAGCTTGTGCTCTGCAACAAGAGAAGCTACCACAGTGAGAAGCCTGCTCGCCACAGCCAGAGAAAGCCCACTCGGCAGTGAAGGCCCAGCACATCCAAAATTAAATACAGAAATAGAAATACATTTGTTTGTGCACAAGGCTCAGTTAATGAAATTATGTTATGATAGACTTCTTCTTCTTTTTTTTTTTTTTACTGATAACAATAAGACAGTGGCGAGTGTCCATATAAGGCCCTGATTCTGCTAATCTGTCTGAAAACAGAGAGAAGGGTCGTTCTAGCCCCTTCCCTGGGAGGATAAGATAATGGGTTAGATTGTTTGCTGCTCAGAAAGAGCAGGAACTGCCAAGTCGTCAGCTCTCTGGATTTTCACTGCATGAGAGATGCTGGGAGGCTGTCCGGTGTGGTGCTGAAGGAGCACAAAGTCACAGAAAGACCAAGCTAAATGATTAGAAGAGGTCAGATCTAAGGGCAGAATGAAGGAGAATTTAAGAACGGGATAACAAGACGGCAAAGTCAGTGACCACACCTCAACACCCTCTTCCTAACCCATCTAGGAGGCCCACGGGAGTAGATGGGTGGGAACGGGTTGGGTTCCATGGGTGAGGGCTGAGGGCGGGTGCTCTGGCTGTGCTTTTCCTCCCTGC